>JALBCR010000382.1:0-185778 GCA_030710515.1 Abscondita cerata | reverse complement strand
TTATCGTGCCTACTTCGCATACGTGCAAAGTAGGTTAGTTTGCTTAGTAAGCAAGGCCGTTAAGAAATGCTGACCGCTGTTGCGGGTGCTGCGATTGAGGAGTTTGTCCTTGCTGCTTTTTGTTTTGTTGCTGTTGCTGCTCCAGAGGCGAATTTGTACATTATGTGTGCTGTATTCGACAGCTTGTGTGCGGAGCTCGTTGCTCTGCGCGTCCTGTATGTGACAGGCGAATGGACGTTAGAACCAGGCGTTCAAGCTTCGTGACGTGTGTGGGCGAGCATGCGGTTTCAGCGCAAATGTACGTCAAAGACTGGGGCTTGTGGGTTCCGTGACGTGTGTCCGAGTGCGGTTGACCGTTGACGGCTATGTCGTCGAGACGTAGTGCGCGTCGTGATTGTTTGTTCCTCTGAAACAGCGGTCGTGGCGTTTGTGGTCGTTGCAGCGGTCTTTCGTTTGCGGGTGTTGCGTTTGGTGGTATTGCAGCTGTTGTTGCATTTTATCTTGGCGGGTTTTTTTTGGGCGATGGCGTTGATCAACCGTTTTGTTTTCGGTCTATCAGCCCAAGTTGATGTGCGTTACATTATGGAATGCGTGAGAAGAATGTTGGTGCCGACGATGTCCATGGCGGACGCAGCGATAGCACGTGTTGTGTTGGCGGGTGTCGTCATGGCAGGCGTGATGTGGCGGACATGTTGTCGCTGACGGGCGTGTTGTCGGGCGGCGGTTGAGGCCGCAGCGAGCGTAGCGGGCCCAGTGAAGTTTGTTTTCCCGTTAATGTCGTAGCGTAGGTATAACAAAATTTTGCAATTATACCTGATGTTGTTGCCGTGTTGCTCCTCGTTAAATGTTTGTCTTTCTCTGATTTAATCGCGTCGGGGGTCACCACTGTGGCGGCGTTTGGGTGTTGCTCTAAACGCGGGCTGAACCAGAGAAAGAATTTGCATTTGGATCGGTTTAGCAGCTATACTATTTACAATTATGAATGAAGACGGTGTATGTCAGCATATAGTAATTGGCGTACAATATGCGGTGCGGGGATGCCTGATCGTGGTATCATGTGTCGAGCTAAAGATCTGAGGTCGGGTTGAATTGGACCGATGGATTTGAAGCGGGCCAATACTTAAACTGATGATTTGACTGGAATGTACTACTACTGATGAACTGCGGACCGAACTAAACTAAACTGATGGTGAACTGATTGGTACTCTGAACTGTAGTTCAAACTCTTTTCTGTTATCGTACCTACTTCGTTTTCTACGTGCAAAGTAGGTTAGTTTGCTTAAGCAAGGCCGTTAAGAATGCTAACCGCGCTTGCTTACTTGCAATCGTATGTTTTGATTTCCACGTTTCCTACGTAATACGCGGATGTAGAATTTGTGTTGATTGGGATGGGGTTGAGACGTCGACCCTACAGTTAAATTAATCAAGTGCGAAATCAATAAACAGATAATTTAAAACACATTTTATTCTGTTCTAAAATATTGGAAATAAAAATTATTGGTTTGACAAAATGAAAAAAAATAGTTATGTCTAATTAAAAAGTTTCTAATATTTGATTACGCGATTGACTGGGCGACTGTTACTTTGTTTATAGAGCAAAATATGAATGAATTATAGCGGTATTCGCGCGTATGCTATTCGAAAATTTGCAAAATTACAATTGTTTCCTTCTTTGATTCATGTTTCTAGCTCTAAACGTTGCAAAAATAAAAAAATAATTCGTTTAAAGAAGTACTTTTTTAGCAATTTTTGAACTTTCTTGTGACATTATAGGACTTTTTCTAAGTTTTCTTCCTGGCATTATTTTACCGACTCGTAAGAAAAAACGATTGTTAGGTTGATTATCTTGATAGACTTTTACGTAATTTAAACGAGTTATTAGCGTTTAAAGTTTTACCTACGAATTTTAAACAATATTAAAAAATACTTTGTGTACCTCGTGGTACATTCTGGTAAAAGCTACGTTTCTTGTTTATGTGATGTTGTAAAGAGAAAACTATAAATTGTTCCCCAGGATTGCGTATGTCGTAAAATTTCCGAGAAATAAACCCTTAAAGTTTGGAATGAAATTTTTCAGTTTTTGAATTTTTTAAAAATTGCAGCCCCGTCTAGGCTAATAATTAGTTTTTTAGATTTTTCAAAAACCCTCGTAGCTATCGAAGGCGTTCGATTCAAACGAGGTTTTTTTAAATTCTCTCGTAAAACGATGAAATCTACGAAGGGGCCCAATAAAATTTAAATTATTTTTAAATCGGAAACCGTAAAATGCAAAAACCGAAACAAAAATCGAAATTTTTTGCGTTCCTACCCCTTTGATGCCGTTTTTCGTAGGAAACTAAAAAAAAAATTGTAGTCGTCGGATAACCCCTTCTTTTAGCTCGCGTACGGTGCTTTCAAACCGACGCTACGACGTCGCATTTGTTATCTCCAGGTGTTCTCCCGAAAGATAACGTCGCTCGCTATGAGTGAAAGGAGATGCGATAGTGCGCGTCCGAGCGAGAGGGACGGTAGTGCAATATTATGTGTCGATGTTTAAATGGCGGTGTAATTAAATGTCGGTTTATTATATGTCGTTGTGCTTATATATCCGTGTTTAAATGTACGAGGCTGGTTCAATAAATACACGTTCGAACGGTGGTACATGTAAGCGGTTTATTTACACTAAACAAAATTGCCATTACTACAAAGACATGCATCCCACTGCTTCACAAGACGCTGTATACCGGTGTGGTACCAGTCCATTGGCTGTTCGCGGAACCATTTCAAAACTGCCTGCTTGACTTGAGCGTCCGACTGGAATCGCTGTCCCTTAAGTGCCTTCTTCAATGGTCCGAAGATATGGAAGTCACAGGGTGAAAGATCCGGGCTGTAAGGGGGTGCTTTAAAATCTCCCACCTCATCCGCTCCATCTGTGATTTGATGATGTTAGCTGTATGCGGACGGGCCCATCTGTGAACTTCCGACACCATTCCACGACTGTGGTTTTTGAAGGACACTCTCCACCATAAACATTTTGCATTCTCCCATAAATCTGAACTGGAGTGTTGCCTCAGCATGCAGAAACTGTATGACTGCTCGGTAATCGGTTTTGGACGCTCCAACTATAAGACCTGCCATAATGAAACGCGCACAACAACTGTCTCCTGTACGAATATCACGAGGGATGTGTCACAATAGACAGCTATATAGCAGCCGCTGGCCTACGCAAATTTGTACGATTATAACTCCACTAACAATCGTTTCACAGCGCTCGAACGTGTATTTATTGAACTAGCCTCGTACTATGTTTATCTGTGGTGTGATTAAGTGTCCGGACATCGTATATTATGCAACAAGTTTTGTAAACATTTTAAACACGAGATTAATTTAGGAGTATCTAGAGATATCTATAAAACAAATTGCATACTATACTTTTTTTTACGACCAACACAAAAATACTAAAGTTTACTTACTTTACTTCAGCTTAACAAATACGAAAAAATACAAACTGCCTAGGTAACTATAGATTCACAGTGGCATTAGAAACATTTTGGCAATTAAAACTCGTCTTAATTAACTGACACGTGACGCCAACTTGAACCCGTGATTAAAAACTGTTGTTGTCAACTTCGTGTCGTGACTAAAACGCACAAAGCCACATCTTCTTCACGTGTATTTAAACATAGAGTTTTAATCGATCGATCACATTACACTTCTAGAGACTCAGTTTCGGAATACTAAAATTTTGGATTAACAGAAAAGTAAATTTAAGTAGGATCTATTATTCTTCGAAAATATCTCATTACAGAACAATCATTCTGCATATTCTTCTAAAGAGGGTTTTGGTCTATTTCATTTATCGGCCTCCTTTCTCTTTTTTTCCCTTTCAAAGTAACCTGCTGTTTTTTACGTTTTTCAGTAATTTTTGATCAAGATCGAGTCTGATGTGGAGAGATAATTAAAGTTGTGGACGATCTATATTTGAAGTGTCACAAGAAACAGGAGATGCTTTTCGTGGCATAGGAAATCGTGACGCTTTCGTACATATCGAAGAGATGAGATATGATGCGAAATATTACTATAGAGGAAAGCTATCTTAACTGATGTACACAACAATGAAATCAACGCCAAAAGCTATTCATAGTGGTTGCACTTTTCAAGTTTATAAACGTACTTTCTACGGAAACATAAATCGTATCAGATACTACACTTATGGAAGGAGGTGGTTCTAATAGTACCAAATCCGGCTGCAAAATTAGTACGCTCATCAAGTATTTGTTAATAACTTAATTTTTATGTAACTACAAATACTATGAACAGGAGAATATACATCTACTAGGGTGCCTATAGAAATGTAGCCGTTAGTATTTTTAATTAAATTATTATTAATTGATTTTGGGAAAATAGTAGATTATTTAACTAGGAGTTAAACAATATAATTGTTGAGCTTAAAGTTTGCTGGCGAGGCGTCAGCCGAGACAGCAAATTAAGCAAAACAATTACATTTTTTAACTCCAAGTGAAATATATTATTTTTCTTCAAGCGTTTATTGCTAGTTTTCATGTGTTATTTTCAAATTTTCGAGATTCTCGAGTGTTATAGTGACGTTTTATTCTGAACGAATGAAGTTGGTACTTTACTGTTACATTCATAATATGACATAACCGAGGTACCAACCTCTAAATAGTTGTGAAAACAAAATAACTGTTTTGCTTTTAATGTCTAGACAGTAAAAAAGTTTTTAGCGTCTGCCAGTAGTTCAATAATATGACGTTTTATTGTCGCTTGAAGAAAAAATGTATTTATTGTTTTTAAAGAAAATATCACGGTTGCCGTTGCGCACTTGGCCGCACTTCAGCGCAGCCAAGTGTAAACAGGTATGACTTTGTTACATTTATACGTTCATGATGTACAATTATTGTTTATACGAGGGTGGTCTGAAAAGTTTCCGACCCAACATAGCTACAAGAATTATCTCAAAATTTATTTTTATTTTTCTACTAGTCTCCTTGTAACTCTATACACTTTTCCCAGCGATGGTCCCATCTCTTTAATCCGTCTAAATAGTACTCGGCGTTCTTCTCTGCAAAATAATTGTTCACGAAGGTGATTGCATTCTCATTTGACAAAAATCTTTGTCCTCCGAGCACAGTTTTTAGTTGAGGGAACAGAAAAAGTCGCTTGGGGCTAGATCTGGTGAATAAGGTGGATGGTCAAGCAGTTGAAACCATAATTCATCGATCGCTATGGCAACTGTTGTGGTGTGAGACGGGGCGTTGTCTTGGTGAAACAGGATTTTCTTTTTCTGCAAATGTGGCCGTTTATCCGCAATTTCTGCCTTTAGCTTGTCAAGTAATGATGCATAGTATGCTCTTGTAATTGTTTTCTCTTTTTGAAGATAATCGACTAGGATAACTCCATGACTATCCCAAAAAACAGTCACCATCACTTTTCCAGCCGAAAAAACAGATTTTGCTTTTTTTTGTGCTGGTTCCCGCTTTGCAGTCCACTGTTTAGACTGTACTATTGTTTCCGGCGTATAGTGGTGTATCCAAGTTTTATCTACAGTAATTAATCGGCGCCAAAACTGAGATTTATTGCGCCTAAACTGCGCCAACAGATCATTGGAAATGTTCATTCGAACATGTTTTTGGTCTAACGTTAGCAAACGCGGCACCCAAGGCGCGGACAGTTTTCTCATGCCTACATCTTGATTATATATGTGACAAACACGTTGTTTGGACATTTTTATTGCCTCTGCTATCTCTCTCACTTTAATTCGGCTGTCATCTAACACCATTTGGTGAACTTTAGCGATGTTATCGTCAGTAGTTACAGTTTTTGGACGTCCCAAACGTTTATCATCTCCCAACCTCTTACTGCCACGTTTAAATTTAGTTGTCCAAAATTTCACAGTGGTAAATGACTGTGAAGAGTCCCCGTACACAGAATGTAACTCACCTTTAATTTGCGTAGACGTATTCCCTTTCAAAAACAAATATTTTATGACAGCTCGATACTCGATTTTCTCCATTTTCACAAAAATACTCACATCGACTCACTCAAACGACTGTCAAATAAAAACTGCACGTCCAAAATTGATGTGTTGCTGTCAAAAGATGCACAACTACATTCGCTGACTTTTATTAACAAGTGCTGCCATCTTCACGTTGAGGTCGGAAACTTTTCAGACCGCCCTCGTACACTGTGTCCAAGATAAGAATGAACAGCATGGGAATCTTGAAAACCGTAAAAGATACAAGCTCGTTCAAATTGCATAAAAGTTGGGCAATTTAAACTATTTCTTACAAAATTAAGCTCTAAAAAATTATGTGTGATACATGGTTGGATTTGTAATAAAAATACGAAATACAAGATGTTTTTTTTTATGCGGCCCTATAAAAACATAAAGTTGTTGATGGTTTCTCGAGATGAAATGTTGGATTAAAAATTTGAAAGCACCATTTTCTAAAGCTTTAAAAGTTGCAATGAAAAAGTGTTTTTAGATTTTTAATATTTTTTAAATAAGCGCAAAAATACGAAAAATAAAAATCCAACAAATTGATTTATTGTAAAATCTCAAAAACGAAAAATATTATTAAACTTTTTTAAACACCATGTAAATATCCTCTAAATTGTCCTGGTTTTTTTGCAATTTGAGCAACCTTTTTATCTTCTACCGATCCCTCTGCTGTTCATACTTATCTTGGACCCAGTGTATGTCAAATGAAAGTTAATTTTTTTCCGTTTATGATGGTATACGGTGGCTATAGTAAATCTGGTCGCAAATAAGGGTTACTGGCTGTTAAAGATGCTAAATATCAAAATTTCATTCACATATTTTAAAAAATTCATCCATTTTACAGAAATGCATAAAGAGACTTTGAAAAATCATGGCTGCCGTAGCGCACTTGGCCGCATTTCATCGCAGCTAGGTCTAGACAGGATGTCTTTGTTACATTTACACGTTCTTGATGAACAATTATAATGAAAGATCTTTCCGTCAGGTTAGTGAAATGTTCAATAAAATGCATCATGATTGAGCACCTATTTCTCACAATACTGCTGCCAAAATCAACAGATTGTTCGCAAGGACAAAAGTGATTTTCAAGAAAAGACCAAATAAGTACAATTTAAATCAAAGACGCTATCCAGACGACGAACGTATCTTAGCTGAATTTAGAAAAAAACCCAACTGATGGCATTAGATCAGTTGCGAGGATCGTGAATTTAACGAAGGATAAAGTATGGAGGTGTTTGAAACGCAATATGATTAGGGCATTTAAACCAAAATTTCTACATACTCTGTTAAATAACGATTTTGAACAGCGGTCTGAATTTTGCTTATGGTTGCAAGGTAACTAACTATCTTAACGATAGACATTTTCTAAAGAATATGATATTTACTGACGAGGCAACGTTTACTATAATCCGTATGGTATCTTGTCAAAATTGTAGGTTTTGGATAAAATTCAGTGAAAAAGTTAACGTATGGTGTGGCGCACTTGTGGGCTCTTTTTTCCTTGGACAACCTGAATGGAGAAAATTTTTTGCATTTTTTACATACTGATTTTCATGAGTTTTTCATAAAATTGCCTTTAGCACTGAGACAAAACTTATACTTTCAATTAGATGCTGCCCTCGCACATAATTATCTGAGGAATTCTCTTTTAGAACCATGGCCCCGATCGCCGGATATTACCCCTTGTGACTTTTTTCTGTGGGGGTAATCGAAAAATAAAGTGTATGCTACTAAGCCGCGTAGTAAACAGGAACTTTTTATCAGAATTAAGCAAGCTTGTCAAGAAATTACTCCCCCAACTTTAATTTATCTTTAAGAAGAATTGTTGAAAAGTGTATTGCTTTAGAAGGTATTTATGTTGAAAATACAGAAATCTAAAATAATGTAATTTGTAATTTTAATATCATAGTTTTAAATAAAGAGTTTATTAAAAAAGTGCCAAATTAAAAACAATTTTTTTTCTGCTAAAATTAGTTCTTGAGATTTTGAAAATATTAATTAACTGGCGTTTTGGGATGCTGAACGATTGAATTGAAAGGTTTCGCCGTCTTTGTGAGGCTTAATTATTTTTTTGAGTTGCGAATCAAAAATTTCATGGATTAAAAATAGATAATGAAATATTAAACTTAAGAAAGTGTCCTAATAGATTATATATCAACATTAACTTGCATTATAATGAAGTGTTGTTGTAGAGTTTTGTACTATCATTTTCATATACTTTTTTTCTTTCAATAAAAAAATCTTTTATATAAAAAAATCAACCGAAATACAAAAAATATATAGGTAAAGAAAGTGAAAAGCTAATGAAAATTACTCACTCGCTATGCTAACGAATAAAACTTTTTCGCTCTAGTAATACATCGCTTTTCTTACTTATAAAATAATCTACTATTAACTTCTCGAATGCATTGACGAAACACGAGACAAAACCGAGTGATTATTCAGAAGCAGTTTTGAATGTTGGTATTTTTTTTCGCGGGAATTGAAAATTATGTATAATAAAATCAAACATCTTTTTCATTGGTTGACATCTTTTTATTTCATTGAAAATTTAAAACCAAACTTTTAATGTAGAAAACAAGAACGATAGAAGTAACCTACATATTTGAACGGTTTTAGACAACAAAGTTTATTTTATGACAATGTAATCAATACGTTTATTTACTAGAATTTGATTAACCAATTTGCTCCCAAGTTAAACTGTGGAAAATCCTAAACGATGTTTAGAAGTAAATGCATGCATGTAAAATTTGTAGGAGAACTTAATGCAGCAACTGTTATTTACTTATATTGATTATTATTACTTAATAATAATAAAGTGAGTCTTACAAGTTTATTATTTATATAAATTTACGCATTATAAGTTTAATATGTAGATACGTAATATATTTTATGAGGAATAATTATTCCGTCCTAGACGTTATATAATTATGTAGTTTATTTTCATAAAATTTTACTAATCTATCTAATACCATAACATGTTGGACAAATAAACTTAGAAGGTATGATTATGCTGGTACTCAATTAAGGTATCTATAATTTACTATAATGAATTATTTATTACTGCTGCCTAATGCCTTGATTTTTTATTGGTTAAACTAA
Source organism: Abscondita cerata (assembly GCA_030710515.1). NCBI lineage: Eukaryota > Metazoa > Arthropoda > Insecta > Coleoptera > Lampyridae > Abscondita > Abscondita cerata. The sequence goes on along the minus strand of JALBCR010000382.1, from coordinate 176,675 downwards.
TTGTGCGATGTTATCATAAATTTGCTGAGGTTATGTAGTTTTATTTAATTAAAAAAATGTGATTAATGAATCAAGTGAATTAAGCGTTCAACTATTTGATTCAAACACAAGACGTAAGTAATTTGTATACCTAAATATGTCCTAATTACATAATCACACTTACATCCTGTAATTACGTTCGTTGGGTTCTGGTAAATCAATTCTTGTCAAAAAAATGGTGTTGATTTATTCCTTGCGTCGTTGATAGCTTATAACGTTAATGACTACACGAAAATTTGGTTACGCATTTGGAACGCACTATTTGGAACGTTAATTTCGAAAATACTTGATGATTACCTACATTTATAATTAAGTCAATTTTTAACAATCCATCTTTAATTGTTTATTATGTATATGATTCTATAAAGTAACTCTTATACAGAGTGGCGCAAACTTCTGACATCGGAGGATAACTTAGTTAATAAACAAGATATAACTTTCAAAATTTGTCACATTTAGTACAGTTACTGAGTGCACATTTTAAAAATATTTTATGTATCAAAGAGTCGTGGCAGCATAAACTTACATTTTTTAAATGACACTCCATATTTTCTTTAAGATTCGAAAGGACCTCATTAAGAGTTTTAAAAAATATATCATGTCAACATATTCTACAGGGTGTTTTAATGCTTTAATGCCCTGTTATAAAGTAACTTAAAATCATTTTACATGTATTTCTATTAACATGTTACTTCCGTGTGATTAGCTGTGTTTAGTATTAATTATTTTTATTATCGGACACTTCATTAATACAGGGCGAAGTAAAATGCAAACCAAGCAATATCTCAAAAATGTTAAATGAATCACCCTATATGTCTTTTCGGGGATTGTTAGTACAATTAAGTAGCTTTTAAACGATATAGTATATATAAGACATAAGTTAAGGAAAACTGTAAATATTTTATGAAAACCGAAAATATTGTATTTTACGTGCAAAAATGAAGGTATTTTAAATTTTTTCCACAAAATTTCTTGTACATTTTAGATTAAAATTATGTGTGTATTCAGTAACTGTACTAAAAGTAACAAATTTTGAAAACTATATCTTTTTTATGAACTAAGTTATTCTTCGATTCTCCCGGAATAAATATAATACTTGGTCATACACGAACACATTTCACAGAATGATTTGCACGTAAAAGAAAAAATTTAGATCTTAGTGGCTCTATGAAAATTTCAAGATGTCGCACACCGTTCGAACACGTTGAAAACTAACAACGAAACAATAGTCATTATTATTACTAATGTTAGAGCTATAATATACAACATGACATAACTATTGGGTAATATCTAAATTTCTTCAATTTTAATTTATATGCTCTTTTTAACAAAGCAGTACATTGCCACTTTTAATTAAAAAAAATTTGAATAACTTTCAGAATAACTTTAATATTGAATTTTTTCAAAATCATAATTTTAATTCATCCGATAACTCTGGTCGGTGTATGAAGCACATAATAAACTGTACGCCATTGCCCATTTAACCAAAATTGTATCAATATTGATAATAATAACAATAACAAAGATAACCATACATGCTACTCAATTTGGTAGTAATAGTAGAGTTTTAACGACGATCTTTAACTACAATAAAAAGTTTGTTTTAGAACTGCAGGACCAAATTCTTGAACCTTAATGGTCTTTTAGAAGACGCAAAAGACCCAAAGCGGGTGCGTTGACTTTCACGACTAGTTTGCTCTTTCGATGGTAAATAACAGAAAGGGGTTTTGTTGATTTGCATGTCTCATATCACGGGCTATAGCATCTCTCCTTTTGAAAAAAAGTAATGAACGCTGGTTACGTCGACTTCTGACATTGTCTTATGCTGTGGACTATAATATTTGTTCTTTTGTTGGCAAATAACACTTGGGCGATTTGTTGACTTTCGTCTCCTTCTTTGTTCCAGAAAGAGGTTGAGTTTAGGAACCGTCTTATACCACTTTTGATAGCGAGTAATAAAAAGAGGTTGTGTTCAATTTGGTTACTGTCATATTTTATTAGCATTTGAATTACATGTTACTAATGTTTCTTCTACTAGAAAAAAATAGTTTGGAATAGATTTAGTCGTTAGTGTCAGTCGTCATAGTAGCAGTGTCTGAAAAAGCAGCTATTTGACATGGTTCGGTATAGTCAGAAAACGTAACTATTGCTCCTTATCCAATCGTGGTCAGTCAGGAAAGTTTGGAGTGTTTTAAGTGTGTGGTTCTTCTTTATAATGCTATGTTGCAGTCGTAAATGTCCTCGTAAAATAAAATAATTTTTAGAATGTAAGTATGTAAATTCTAGTCTAAATAAACTGACGCATGATTCGTCTCTCAGCAAGTTAAGAATTATCGGGAAATTCTAAATAAGTCCAACTTCTCTAGACACTAATCACTAGCGATTAAATCACTCTATTCGGTTTTAGTTTTCCCGAACTTCTAGGGCCTTCAGGTAGTGGTAATAGGCGACCGTTATCTTATATGCCATTCTAATATGTCGATAGAACTTTTCACCTGAACAATTTATTTTATCCGAGGTAGCAATACGATGATCTCCTCGTAAGCGGTAACGTCGCCGATCAGGAAGGTGTGCGATTACTAGTTCTCGAACCATCCGACGTCGACAAAATTTTTCATGTGAGAAATCACTTAATCTAAATATTTTATTACGTGCTTGTAAGTCGGAGATCCACGATAAACGTTATTTGTTGCTAAAGTAGTCTCACATTCGTTTAACTTAACAAATGCATGATACGCAGATACAGTGCCTTAATTATTTTTTTGCAGTTTGTGCAAGGAACATCATTGTTTCTTAGATAAGAGCGATGCGAATTTGTAGTTAAATATAAACCAGTGGCTTACCGCTTATTAAGGCCAATTGATTCTTGGTGATAATTGATACCTGTTATTATTTTTACTTGTTTCTTAAATTAAGATTTGTTCAATTCTATTACTTTGTTTGTTCTTTTCTTGGGTATCCTACTGCCTAAGAGCAATTATTAAATACGTAGGTGGTACCCGGTACTACTTCGGAAGCTTTTTCAAACACCAGTATAAATCATCCCCACGAAACACTTTCCGACACTGAAGCTACGGGTAGGTTTTTTTAACTGTAACTAAAGTTTATTATTTGAGTTCTACATCAACAAACCTGCAACACGCTTTGGGCGTGGCAATTGCAGCTTGATCTTAAGCATGCATTTAGCCCGCCACACGGTTTACCAAAAAATTATTGAACGCTTAATTTGACAATATAGTATTTAAATAACCCTAATGAATTATGAGTACCTACTATTATAATTTTTTGATTATAATATTCTACCTTGATGGAGGTTTTAATTGTGTAGATCACTATCACTATATTGCAGACGTGTGGGTGCAACACTGGTGTAAAATTTATTTACATTCATAAAACAAAAGTGGACAATCTATGGAACAAGCATTAATGTACAGAAGGTTACAATCTCTATTTATTATACAATTTATTCTATTACAGATCTTCAAATTTTAAATCTGCAAGATTAGTTTATCAATGGTATTGCGTCTCCTGATAAAATCCAAATTCTCTGTTTCACCTATTTACAATTGTTTGGTATGCGTCTGTCATTTATTTTCTTATACTTCCGAAGTAACTTGATCAAGTGCTTTATTTAACATTTCTAAACATTGTCTTTGGCCCCCTTCTTCACCGATATACTGTATAGTAGCTTGTATTATTTATGATAATAAGGAATTTTCCGTACACTTCTCACATTATCAAAAGTCGGATACATTTATTTGCTTTTGTTAACAAATTTTTAAATGTACTACCAAGTACGCACACTTATGCTGCACAGTCTAAAAATATTTTTACTATATGTTCTATACACGGTGGTAAACCAACGTTGTCTTTTTTTAAAAATAGAACACATTGTAAATTTTGAAATAATTTGTTTTAGAATGAAAAAATAATGGGATTTTGTATAGAAAACTATAGGCCCAGCTCTTTTCGGCTCTCATTTGATAAATCACGGCCACGGATATCTTCGAAAAGAACTAGTCACAGGAAATTTTAGAATAATTTGGAATTTTAATAAATAGTCAAATTTTGATCCACATACGTACATTATACTGATCCACATACGTACATTATACAGGGTGTGCTGAAACGCAAAAAAGTTAAATAACTGTTTTTTAAATGGAAAACCCTATATTTCTGTGTAGGAGTCGATTAACTAAGCCTTACCACTGATATGCAGTATAGTACATGGTGGATACTATTTTACATTTTTCAAAAACTTTTTTATTTTATATTTTAATCTTCAGTCTTAAACGGTTGTTCTCAGGGACTTTCTTAATATCTTTAAATAATGGGAGACAAATAGTTTATCTTTATCTTTTTTTCTTTTTCTATGGATTTTCTTTGGTTCATGCTCTTTTTTAATATTTTGGCAAAGTGTTCGTCGGCTCGGTGAAGTTTAAATTTCTTTGTAGCAGGTTGATTTTCTCCCGGAAGTCTCAGTTGATGTCACTGTTTCCATCAACTGATTCGGAAGTGTCATTAATGTTGTCATCCTCTACTTGAAAACTACTGGCACTTTGTTTTTTTTGCACGGTGTGTTGCAAAAATGTTAATTTTTCGAAATACGCAGAAGTAGTTTTAGATATTGCTGCTGAAATTTGACGAGGCCATATGGTGGCAGAATGTCGCCACACGCAAAAAAATATTTATCGTTTATTATAAGCTCGGAAATATGTTAATAGCACTTTTGGTATTATGTGTAACAAATGGCAAATTTTGCACCGAACGATAGACGTTAAACTTGACTTTGCTGAAAACGTTGTTAAAACTATTTGTGTCTTTGTCAGAATTAGAGATGGTATCACATACTAAGATACAATTCATACTGCACCGTCATCAAATATGAATAAATCACAAACTAGCCGCGCAGTTCGAGACACAGGTAAAGTTCGAACTGCGTTTACAAACTACTTTGTAAATGAGGGAAATGTAGGCTGGCAGGATCGTATGATCCATAGGATCCATCTTTTAGTTTTCTACGTCTGAACGCCTCCAACCGCGCGGATCAACTGAACACGTCTATGCTTGATTGTAGTGCTTCAATACGCGCGATAACGCGCGACCATATAGATAATTGTATATGACTACTTTGAATTTTATTACGCAAGTAGTCGCGGGGATTACGGAACGCGCGTTCTCGCGCGACTTTCTGAACTTACCCACCCAACTTAAAAATATACGGTTACAATAAAACAAAAAAATAAAGCTATGTTATTTGAAGTTGTTACGGTTTTATTTCTCCGAATTTAGGACGTATGTCGTGAGCCGTCTTAGAACGTGCGTCGCAAGTAGTACGAGGATATATTGAAAAATTCTTAGCCTACTATAGAACCAAACAAAATTTCAATGTGAAAATATTTTATTACTCAACATATTTTCCTCTTAATTGGATACATTTATTACAGCGAACCTGCAACGTCTCTAGACCTTTAAAAAAATGTTTCTTCTTGCTCTGCAAACCAGACCTCCACAGCTTCTATTACCTCCTTGTTGGAAGAAAATGTACGACCTTTTAAACTTTTTTTCAGTTGAGGAAAGAGGTGATAGTCGGACGGAGCCAAATCGGGTGAATAGGGGTGTCTGTAATTCAAACCCTAAATCACGAATTTTTGCATGGCAACATGAGATTTGTGTGCAGGGGCGTTGTCCTGCAAAAACAAAACACCTTTGGATAGCTTTCCGCGTCTTTTCTCTTAATATTTTCCCGTAGAGTGGTCAGTAATGTCGAATAGTAATCTCCAGTTATTGTTCTACCCTTATCCAAAAAATCAATCATGATTACTCCATGGCAATCCCAAAAAACTGAAGCAGACAGATTTTTGGACACGAAACTTCTTAGGTCTTGGAGAACCAGAGTGTCGCCATTCCATCGATTGTTGCTTTGTTTCTGGATCGTAGAAATGTACCCAAGTCTCATCCATAGTAACAATTCGGTTTAAGAAGTCTACATCGTTTTCAAATCGAGCACAGATCGAACGCGATGCTTCTACCCTTGCACGCTTTTGGTCAACATTCAAACATTTGGGGATCCATTTTGCAGCAATTTTTCTCATGTCCAAATTGACGTGAACCATATGATGAACGCGTTCGTATGAAATATTCAGTGCTTCAGATATCCGTTTTAGCCCAATTCGACGGTCTGATAAAATCATGTCATGAACTGCATCGATATTTTCGGGGACTGACACAGAAACTGGCCTTCCCGATCGGTCATCATCTTCAATGGAAAATTTACCTCTTTTGAAGCTTGCATTCCAATTTTTGACGGTCGCATACGAAGGACATTGATCACCAAGGGTATTAAGCATATCTTCGTAAATCTGCTTACCTCTTAACCCTTTTAAATACAGGTACTTGATGATGGCTCGATACTCCAATTTTTCGATTTTCACAATTTCGGTGGACATCTTTTTCATTTAATTTATTGCGTGACTCTGGTTTACTTTTTGACGTCAAACTTTACACTGACACTTCTAATAAGTTATTGTTCGTTGCTATGGTAACGCAATATTTTGTTTATGCAAGGAACTGGTCTAGGCTAACTAGATATCAATACATCTTCGTATAGTGCGACGAAGTCGTATTTGGGGCGCATGTTGTTAATTTTCTATTGCCGGTGAGAAAATTACCGACTAGATTTTGGAGACGTACAACCGACATTTTTCCTTTTCGTTTGATGCACGCGGGTATCTTTAGCATATTTCCTGAAGTAAATTTTTCACCAGAAATTATTTAATGTGGGTTTCACGAATTCTAATACAAATTGGCGTTTAAGTTTAATCTGGCAAGATTCATCGTGAGTATATTGGGTTTCTTTCGTAATTACATTAATTCTAATTGCTGCATATGCTTTTAGCACGTTGTGTCCAACCCTATGTTCGCATTGCTATTGTACTTGGATAGCTCTTGAGAGTGCTGGAATAGCTAATTAAGAACCTTTCTTATAAATGAAAGACAACACCACGGTTTTGCATTAATTAAGCTGCAGGCCACCGGTGAATACCACGTCTACAGAAGTTGGTTATGCTGCATACTTCCAGCCAGGGAGTCAATCGCCTTATGTTTTCTCTGCATATCACCCTTAAGAGGAATCCCTGGGTCTATCTAACTTCCCAGAACTGTCGATACCGTCTCTAGCAGAGTACCTTTATTCTCGGAACTACACTTGACCATTACAGCTAAGTTTTAGTATTTCATAATAATAATGCGTATGAAGCTCAAGTACATATGACATAAAACAGCTCGATAGCTAATATTTAAGTAACTTAGCGGTGTACGCTCCACAACCAGACGTTTGTTTTAATCAGCTCAATAGGGGCTGGGGCGTTTTATTTAGAGCGATTGTCGCGGACACAAAAGGCCTTTTGGATTTGCGGGAGATACTTACCCTTTCATTCTAATTTAGTTTTAGTGTAACTCTCCGTGTGTAAGTGATATGTGTACGCAGAGCCTTAATAGCAGCCAATTCTTAATTTGAATTATAATTCTAACTCAAGCGTTAACTAAAGCTTACCTGAAGTTCGACATCTTAACTAAAAGTCTTATTTATTGTAAGCGAGGCTGCTGCTAACTCATGTAACATTATACGACAGTCTCTCTATTTCTGTCACATTCTCCTAATATTTTAAGATTTGTTATACTGAATTGTTTGTCTCTCTCTTTCTTTCTCTCTCTCTTTCTATCTGGTTTGTGTTCGATTTAGCATATTAGATTTTAAGTAAAACTTGTTGATGTTCTGTTAGTCGGTTTATTTCTTTCTTTATCCAACAGGTGGCGCCTTGTTAGACCAGCAGTCTAATTTCCTATAGTTATTCAGGAATCCACGCAACTCTCTCTAACAAAGCCGGACGCTGCTGCTCTAACTACTATAAATATTTTTTTATCCTCCACTAATTTAGTGCGCTACATCGAGCCGAATTCCCTTTAGTTTTTTTCTAGGTTGTTCCGCTAGAGCCATTGCTTCTTTTGTTATTTTGTAAATAACAACCGTTACAAAGTTTAATAAAAAGGTTATGTAAATTATTACATAAACGACAAACTAATAAACTGAAATAATTTCCTAAGTAATGGTTTTAGGGAAATATTTTATTTCTGTGACTTCTTCCAATAGCTGCATCTTTATCTAGTTTAAAACACTTATGTAAATATTTAAATTAATAAATCCATGCACTTATTAAATTCTGTGTAGCACCACAGAATTAGCAGAGAGCTATTTATGCAATCTCATTAAGAGATTACGGTTTGCTTGGAAAGTCAATCTACAGTTTATAATTTATTTGTTTTTGTTTATTAAGCGACAAAAATGCTTTGCAAATAATGCAGATTTGAAAATTCCTTTCTACAAATTCTTTTAAAGATGAATTTCCTCCCTTTGGTAGTAAGCTAAAAGAATTCCGAAACTCTCAATTTTAATTATTAGCTCTCTTTGCCGACGCTGTCTCGTCTTGTTTTAGATGCTGAATTCTCATGCCAAAGACTAATTAGAACTACGTATTACGTTTCAAGGGTGCTCTCTTTAAGTGTCTCATATAATTCCGTTAATTTTAAAATTCAGATTAAATAATATTTTTGTCTTTTAATTTGCACGAATGTATGTGTACATAACTAAAAATCGATTTGAATGAAATAAAAATTGTGAAAAAAAGAAAAAGTCATATTACTTTGTCCGGATATACGAATGTCAATTAAAGTTATAAACAAATAAATAAAACAGTTCTCATTTCGGTATTTTAACTTAGCCTTTAACACGTTGACTGCCGGTGACTCAACTGCTGAGTCAAGACGGTGGTATCCCACCATAGGCCGATGACTCAACTATTGGGTCATGTGCAATGTTGTGTTAAATTAATTAGTACTGCTTCGGCATCTGTAAGGGTAACTTTATATTACGGTGGCCTTTTACTACTGTACAAATAGCTATTTCTGCTATATTGGTTTTGTGTTTCTGTTAATAATTTTATTGAAATGAACGGTCAGACTCCAGGGCCATCTAGGCCTAAAAGAAAGTATACCGATTATGAAAACATCGACCATTGAAACAATCTGAAATAGAAAAACTTTGTATTGTTCTGGCAGTGATGAAGATCCATTTGTCGAAAGTGAAAGTGAATACGACCCTGACGAATCCAGTTCAAGCACAGAAGAGGAGGAATGCTTGTGTCACCCATTTCAACAATAGAACATGTTCCTGATATAGAAAATGTCGCAGAAAACACCGTCAACGAGGATCAGCCGATGTGGAGTGATAACCCCGACTTTCATAATTTTCCATTTATGGGTTTCCCTGGACTTAAAGTTCAATTACCTTCTGATGACCTTATCGATTTTTAATTTGTTTGTTACCGATAACTTTCTAGAAAATATAGTTATTGAAACCAACAGATATACGGCAAATTGTTCTTAAGCCAACAAACGAAAAGAAAATCAAGGATAACTGATTGGAAACCTTTAACAGCTACAACATTGAAAGTTTTCTTAGGTTTGTGGCTTCATATGGGCAATATACAAATCAACCGATTGCAAGATTATTGGAAAACCGACGAAGTGTACAACCTCTCCTGTTTTAGTAACTATATGAGTCGCAATCGCTTTTTATCAATTTTGAGATGTTTCCATTTTTCCGAAAACCGTGAGAGAGCTGACCGAGATCGGTTGTCTAAGATTAGATGGCTTCAAGATTTTTTTTCAACAAAAGAATTGACGAGATTTACTACCCAAATAAAGAACTTTCTTTAGACAGTTCAATGGTGCTCTGGAGGGTAGATTGATTTTCCGTCAGTATATCAAAATAAAAAGCACAAGTTTGGGGTAAAACTGTATGTTTTATCCGAACCCAATGGTCTTGCGTTAAAAATCAGGATATATACCGGAGTCGAAAAGGATATGCAAGGTGAATTAGGTTTTATATTTTGTAAGTTGTAGAGTTTTGTTTCATAATGTTTGACAAAATTTGAAAAAAATTGGTTTAGCTAATCAACTTATTCATTATAGTAAGAATTATGTTTTTTTTCTAATAAATACTAAAGTCTGGCGTTTTTTCTCTTTTTCACAAAAAAACTATCATACATGGTATGGCGCCCAAAATGTTGAGTCATCGGCATGCCGTAAAAGAAAATAGTCGCAGGGGCCGGTGACTCAGCCCTTGAGTCACGGTCCTTTTAGACCTAAACATTTATTAAAATTAGTTAATAATAATATAAGAAACAGTAAAAAATAATTTACAAAAAAAATAAAAAAGTTCCGCCATTCGGGGGGATCTTAAAATTTTGACCGGCAGTCAACGTGTTAAAGAACTGTTTTTATTAAAAACAGTGCTTTAAGGCAATCCTTTAACGTTCTAGTTTTGATACATTTGTTTCGTTAATGTTGGTATGGTTGTTTGTTGTTGATTTGTTCAACGACCGGAAAATGACAGATATGAATGGTTTTTATAAGGTTATAATTTTATTCATTTTTAATAATTATAATTACAACTCTGAAAAACTAATAAATTATCTGAGCAATAACAACAAAGAAAGAAGTATCTATAGAATTGACATAATTTATAACCTGCAGTTAGATGTACGATACTCTTTTAATTAGAATTCTGTTTCTCGGTAAATATCTTAAAGGTAATATTGCAGTTATTTCCACAGTTTATGTTGATGTTATGTATTTCCTAAACTCTTATGTTAGTGCTAGTTCCTATTGTTATGGGGACATTTAGAGTTACCGGTGATTCCTCAACGGTGTTTGAACAACTTGAATTTACGAGTTCTGTATTAGCTGTATTAGTATGTTCCCCTAAGTTCACTGCATTATAACAAGCAAATGACCTATCGGAAGGACAGGTAGAAGTAGAAGGTATAGCTAAAACATCTTCGGGTGCCAACAATTGAGCTACTTCTATTTTTTTTTGAAGCATCGATGTAGCCCTCAGCCACAGTAGAGGATCTCCACTCCCGTGACGCTTAATAGCGATCAAATCCCCACCGCTATTGGCTAAATGGGATGGAGCAGCGCCAAAAACAATGTCCTGAAAACAATTCTGGATTTTCCAAATTCAGAAATGTAGTAATTATTCTTAACTGACCCATTTTATTAATCCCGATCGGTTGCTGGGTGCATTTTCCGTTTCGGTAGTTTACGAAAAATCTTTGATGGTTTGTGTTATCCGTTCGAAGACTGCTATAATGTTTGATCAAATTAATCCAATTTGAGTCTGTTACAGCAAATAATCTGGAGGTATTGGTTTTGGTTTGGTACGCTGACCAAAAATTGAATCAGTTCGGTATTCGATGTCTGTTGTCGACATATTCGTCAGCTCTTCACCGCTACAAGCTCGAGAGTAACCCATAGTTAGTGCAACCTGAAACAAATAAATTTAAAAAAGAAATGTACATATATGGTTATTACAAAACAACCTTTGTTGCTAAATGAATTTCAATAGGAGCTTCTAAAATATAATTTTTAATTTGTTCGTATTCCAGTATTTTGATTTTTTTGGCTCATATGGCTTCTGTATGCTGTTTTGGTTTCTTGTGGCCGCAAATATTTTGATATATCAATGATATGGCGAATATTAAAGCATAGTTCGTAAAAAATAGAATATGTTGTCCATAAAGTAGAACTTTTCTTGTTACTAATTGTTTGAAAATATGCCATTAGCATATTTTCTGTTATTGTTTGAACGTTATTTTGAACACACCAAGTAGAAAATATATCAAATTGTTTGTTATACGCTTTATTTGACTTAGTAAGTATTAGTCCTTCAGAGACTTTTTCTGCTAGGGCTCGTAATTCAGGTGGAGTACAGCTCAACGCATGACTCATATTCGGAAAATTATCTTTTCTCACCACACAATTATATTATAATTCAATCAAAATTTATTTAAAATTATATATACTAAGTGACATAGAAAGAAGAACACCCAGTAATAATGAATTTATTTGAACAATTTTTGGTATACTAGTGTATACGAATTAGATTAGTAAACGATCACAATTTGATAAAAATTAAACTGTTAACTTCTTCAAAAACTTAATAATGTGTTGCTCCACCACGATGTCTTGTGCACTCATTAACACGTCTGGGCATACTTCTAATAAGGTGATCGATTTCTTCTTGAGGTATCTCATCCCATGCTATCTGTAACTGATGCTGCAAAGCCGCTAGAGTTTGTGCAGGGTGAGGTAAATTGAGTAATCTTCTTCCCATAATATCCCAGACGTGCTCGATGGGCGAAAGATCGGGAGATCTTGGTGGCCAAGGCAACAAAGCAATTTGATTGGCCTCAAAATGAGCCAAAGAAACCCTAGCAACATGAGGTCGTGCGTTGTCTTGTTGGAATGTGCTGTTGGGGATGGTCTGAACATAAGGTACAATATGGGGGTCTACGACCTCCTGGATGTAGCGCAGCAGTCATGTTACCTCTAATGAAGACCAAGGTGACCTACTTCCAATAGCAATAGCTCCCCATACCATAACTCCAACTGTGTGGTGCACATGCCTATTCACAGAAAATTGGGGATCTTGTCTTTCACCGCGCCGTCTTCTCACCCTTGCACGACCGTCATGCATACCCAAACAGAATCTGGATTCATCACTAAAGACAATTGAATTCCATTCTTGGTCCCAATTTGCCCGTTCTCTACACCACGCTAGACGATAACGTCGATGCTCTGGAGTCAGTGGTAGCACAAAAGGGGACGGTATGAAAAGAGCCCAAAGGTTCTTATCCGTCTATAAACGGTTCGCATCCCAATCGGTCTTCCATGTTCTTCAAACCACTGGTCCGCAATCGCCCGTGTAGAAGAGAAGCGGTCCCGTAAAGCCAATAGTCTAAGACGGCGATCTTCGCGTTCTGTGGTTCTTCGACGACGTCCTGTACCTCTCGCTCTTCGTGTACGGCCCTCTTGGTTCCATGCCCGAACACAGACTGCCACAGTGTTTAAACTCCGTTGCGTTCTAGCGGCTATATCTCTCATAGACAAACCAGCCTCACGCAATTCCACAATTCTACCCCTATCAAACTCGCTTAATTGCCGAAAATTATGGCGTCTTCGCACTGGAGGCATTGTGATTGAATTAAAGCTCTTTGAAATGCAATTTAAATCGCTTAAATGACAACTGTACTTACAAATGCTTAATTCATTGTTTTAGGGGCTACTTAATCGTAAGTGTTTTTTGAATGAGGTTAACAAAACAACCGCTAGGGCAATATGGCTGAAAAACTGATCGTTTTTATCTTAATATAAACAAATATATTCCCAAAAAATTTACAAAATATTCATTATTACTGGGTGTTCTTCTTTCTATGTCACTTAGTATACTATAATTCAAACAGAATTTATTTTAAATTTATCTAGAGCGTTCAAAGTTGCTACCAACCGAACAAATTAAAATTTTTTAAATCTTTTAGCGGAAGCGGCTACGGTTTGCGGTTTTTTGTTCTGTTCTCCATAATGAGAAAAAATCTAGTTTGGTCTTTAAATAAATTTCTGAAATAAACTCTTTAAGAAACTATGTAAGTTGTAAAGTGTATATGTCTTTACATTTAAAGTTCATTCTAATTTTAAAGCAAGGTTTTTACAGTTGGTATTTATTTCTAAGTCTAACCCTCACAAAAGTTGTAAACAGTTAAGAACTAAATTGGAAGTATTTTTTGAATCGGCTGTTTGAAAAATTTTAATTACCAATTCGTATTTATACGCCTTATATTTGACACTTTTGATGAAATATTAGCTTGCTAAATGTATTGTACATGAATGAATGGTAAACAAGAGGGTATTGTAACATGATAAGCACCATCAATATTGATGGTAACTGTGGATTTATCTTGTGTGTTATTGCAATCACAGGAATATTCTGGATGGTTTGTAAAATTTTTTCCTTCCACAGAATGTACAAAATTTTGTGCTTATACAGGTACCTATTTGAATGCCCAGGCTTCCGTTTTTAGCTAAAAGTATTTTTGCGACTTGTGATTGGCAAAATAGGATACTAAAGAAGGATGAGAAAAATGTCATTAATACAATGTCGCTATTACTTTTTTAATATTTGATGTATCGTGTTATTCCAATGAGTTAAGCTTACGTCATCCTTTAAGGACTCCTCAGGTCAACAAGTGCCAACAAACCTACTATTAATATAATCTGAAATAAAAGCAATAAAATGATAAGTTATCATTTTAGGAAAAAGTGATCAATTTTTTTTTAAATGAATTATCAGTTTAATAGATTTTTTAAGTCCTATTTTTGTTGACATAATTATATCTCCTATGACTTCATGTATTTCACTGGATTCTAAACGTCTTGATTTTTTAGGATCATGTAAAAATAAATACAGGGTGGCCCATTAGTGCGAGGAAGGTGGATATCTCGGAAAATATTAAAGTTAGAAAAAACTTTTGCATTGAAAGTTGTGCAAATCAATAAGCTGCACATTTTAAAATTATTTTCGTTTATACCGGGTGTTCCATAAAATTGCGACATACCAAAGTTATGTTTTTTTAAATGGAACCACTCATTTTTTATTGTTAATTTGGATGTCTTGGGAAATTCTAATGGGAGTTTATACGTTATACAGAGTGTCTAAAATGGAGAGTTTTTGCATTATTTCACTTTTTCCGAAAAAATTGACGTTTCGAAAAAATTAAATAACTCAGTTATCCTGAAATTTATCTAACTGCGATTTCGTAGCTTTAATATGCATTACATGTGCTAACTAAAGGTAGTTGTTCACCTTTCTAACCTTGCTAAGTTTTGAGTAATCAATTATTTAAATTGAACTTCTTGAATTCATGGATAACTTGATTTTTTCAAATGGCACCACCTAATTTTTTATGTGCCTTTAAACGTGAAATTTCATAAGCATTCTAATGTAAGGTTGTAGGTATCTAACTCTTACGAATTTTTACGATTTTTGAGTAAGAGTTAGATACCTACAATTTTATCGTTAGAAACTTATGAATTCCCACGTTCAACGGCACATAAAAAGTAGGTGGTACCGATCTTGAAAAAATCAAGTTATCTATGAAATTAGGAAGTTCAATTTAAATAACTGATTCCTCAAAACCAAGCGAGGTGGAAAGGTGAACAACCAGCTATGAGTTAGCACATGTAATACATATTAAAGCTGCGAAATGCAGTTGGATACATTCCAGGATAACTGGGTTATTTATTTTTTCGAAAAGTTAATTTTTACGGAAAAATAAAATATCTGAAAACCCTCTATTTTAGACACTATGTATAATGCATAAAGTCACTTTTAGAATTTCCCAAAGAATCTAATTATAATAAAAAATGGGTAATTTTATTTAAAAACATAACTTTGGTATGTCGCACTTTTATGGAACACTCTGTATAAACAAAAATAATTTTAAAATGTGTAACTCATTGATTGCACAACTTCATTACAAAAGTTTTTTCTAATCATAATATTTCCGGATATCTCTCCTCGCACTAATGGGCCACCCTATATGTGTACAAAGAAAGTAAGTAAGTGTAACTATTAATAATTATCCAAGTCCGATAAACACTGCAAGTAGATTTGTATATATAAGTACTTCGATATAAATATAACAGAAAATTTTTAATTACCTACAAAGGGTCATAGCAAGTATATAAGCATAAACTACTGATATACCTAAATTTAGAATAACCTTTCATTCAATTACACACCTTACCTTTCAGTTTTTTAAATTTCTAAACTACGGCCAACTTTTGTTTATGTGGGTTGCATATATTCAGGGGACAGTACGATTTTCAATTTGAAAACCCAAATTTGCCTCAATAGAAAAAATAGTATAAAAAACACGTATCATAAGGCCTGTTAACGCGCTCGTTCTTTGAAACATGCGTTAACAGATCGCTTTATGATATACTTGTTTTTTAATATACTATTTTATTGAACTGAAAAACAACATACAGATTTATTTTTCATTTAATAGGGACAGGATATCGGTAAAGCAGTTTTTCACTTATCTCTTATACCAACTAAATAAGTAAATGTATACATATATGTACAAAATTTAATTATTAACAAAATTATTGAGACGCTTGCACACTTAGCAACGTATTTTCAAATATTTCATTAAATTTTTGAATAGAAGAGTGTTCATTAAATAAGGATAAATATTTGTTAATTAATTGAGGCGCAAAGTATAGAAAGATGTTTTTAAATTTACTACAATTGTGTGACGGGATACAAAATGAGTTAATGTTTTTTAAAGCTAGATTATCCATTCTATCTTGAAAACGCATACAACAATTCCGTAGATTTATTTTATTTTCATTTCGACCGTTAAGTAGTTGTAATATTCAATGCTTCAATAATCGAGATGGCTTAGTACGAGAGCATTTACCAAATTCTATTTTACATCACCTGTTTTAAATTGTTTTAAATTTCCAAAGTAATTTTAATTTTGCATAGACTTCACTGCATTTTTTTATCACATGTTTATCAAAATTTAGACGATTATCAATGTGTATGCATAAATTTCGTCTACTATCACTTTTGTTTAAAACTGTATTATCAATTGTTACAAAGTCTTCATAGATTGGCAGAACTAAAAAAAAAATTGTGCCTTGATCGTTTAAACTACACGGATAGATACAGATAAGAAAATAAACCTTAAAAATGCGGTTTCTCAAATTAGCTTAAAAGGTTTTTGGAAAGGAATGATAAAATTACATTGTGGTATCCACGTTACTACAGTTCAATGTGTGTTTGGTGAATTACTCAGTATTGATTCTTCAGCCACAGGTTAAATACAAGTTTCCAATTATCAGTATATTTATTAGAAAGGGACTCAAGTCTGTGCAGATTTATTAGAACATTAGACACTCGTTACTCTTTTACTGATATCTTTCATTCCATCGTATAACTTTTTTAAGCAGTTTCTTTTGACATTAAACGATCAAACTTAAGAAATACATTACACACAAAAAAAAAGTTAAATTTCTTTCAGACGAAAGCATCATCCAAAAAGCAGATTATTTAATCTGTTATATACTGTGTCTAAAAACTAGTCGAAATTTTTCGATGTAAATGACGCGGGTAAATATTTTTGCTCAATATTTTTTTTTAAGTTAGTACAACTGTTACTGACTTCCATACCACATTATATGTCAAAATATTCATTAGAGTGACGCTTGTTTTTGTGTGACACTAAAAGTGAATTTGACGATTTTCACAATGTCTGAAATTATTCAACAAAGAAGTGCGATCAAATTTTGTTTCCTGAATGGAATAAATGCTGCAGAAACGTTGAAAATGTTGCAGAAGGTTACGGGAACCAAGCTCTACCAAAATCAGCAACATATGATTGGTATAACTTGTTCAAAGAAGGTAGAGAACGCGTTGAAGACTAAGAGCGCCCTGGTCGACCATCGACCTTAACTGACGATGCTCACATTCAAAAAGTAAAAGAATTAGTGCTTGCAAACCGTCGATTAACTATAAGAGACATTGCTGATGGAATTGGCGTATCAAAAGGATCAATTAATACCATTTTGAAAAATGTTTTGGGCCTCAAACGTGTCAAGTCTCGATTGGTACAAAAATGCTGAATTTTCTTGAAAAACAGCGTCGTGTTGATGTGTGTAAAACAATGCTCTCTGACTATCGGGCGGTTTATAAACGCATTATTACGGGAGATGAGACTTGGATTTACGCTTATGACCCCGAAACAACCGACAATCGAATGAATATCGTGAAGGCAAGACCGAAAAGACCGCGTCAAAGTCGTTCAAAAATCAAGATGATGTTGACAGTTTTCTTGATTATCGTGGTGTGGTGCATTACGAATTCCTTCCCACTGGTCCAACTGTCAACAAGGAATACTATTTGAGTGTTATGCGTCATTTGCGTGAAGCTATTCGTAAAGAGAGGCCGGGTTTATGGAAAGATAACTCTTGATTTTTACACCACGATAAAGCGCCATCTCACACTGCACTGATTCTTCGTGACTTTTTCGCCAAAAATGCAACCAATATCGTTCCGCAACCACCTTATTCACCTGATTTGGCTCCGTGTGACTTCTGGCTATTTTCAAAACTCAAAAGACTACTACAAAAGAAACCGTTTTGAGTCGATTGAAGACATTCAACGTGAATCGGAGCGCGCTCTGAAAGCTATACCGGAAGAAGACTTTTTGGTAGGCTTTGAGGACTGGAAAAAGCGGTGGCATAAGTGTATTATACTGGGAGGGGACTATTTTGAAGGGGAGGAAATTGAATTAGAAGAATCAATAAAGATTTTTTTGATTTATAAAACAATTCCGACTAGTTTTTGGACATAGGTAGTACATACATGTAAAAATGATTTTTTTTAGAAAGTTTTGTTGCTCTTTGCTTACTTATTTGTATACATTATTGGGTTTATTTTTTTAAATAGTAAATGAGTTTTTGTTTTTGAAGAAAGGAATCAATAGTTTAACTTGTATTTAAGTCTAGTAAATTCTGATTGCTACTGTTAACACCGAATTTAAAAAGCCACGACTAGCTCTCGACAAATCCAAACTAGTAATAAATGAGTTGCACATAATGTGTTAGGAGCAGGCATTACACAACCTTGTTCATCAGTCCATTGCAGATGGTTCCAAACTCTGATTCCACATAAGGAGCTTGTGGGGATTATGGAAACCTAAAACATCTACGGTAGGCTACAGATCTAATTCTACACATACAAGATTTTAGTCATATTTATCTGAAGAAACACTAGTTGCCTCAAAAGATTTTACCATCAAATACCAATGAATCCAACTGCTTTATCTAAACTTGCTATAAGTACAATCCATTTGGTTTTTATGAGTTTATAAAAATGCCATTCGGTCTACGGAATGAGGTCCAAACTATCCAGAGATTTATGGATGAAGTAAGGTTCCGTTCACATTGCTAGGTTGCGCTGTAGTTTGTCTGTGTTTTGTGAGTGTTCCAGTTTGGTACCACGCCTTTCTATTATTATTATTATTATTATTATTATTATTATTATTATTATTATTATTATTATTATTATTATTATTATTATTATTATTATTATTATTATTATTATTATTTTTTTTTTTTTGTTTTAAAGCATCGGCTACCAGGGCCATTAGCTTTGCACTTATATCAACAGGTAAGCTTATATTCCATCAGGTAAGTTTAAAATTACTATATTTTTTCAAATATTTCCACCTTTTTAAGAATCTTATTGTAGATAAAATCTTTCTTTTTCAGACATTCCACCGCTGCAACACCTCGCAATTCGTACTCCTGACGTTGTGGTTCGTACATCTGACAAGTTTCAACGATATGCACAACGGTTAATTCTACGTTACATAAAGAACACATCGGCTTCGGATCTCCACTTAAGATATAGCTATGTGTTAGTCTAGTATGTCCTGAACGTAACCGGAAAGCACGCACAATATCTGGCCTTGGTAAGTTTATAAAAGTGTATGTATTTTTCACCTCGGGTTCAATTTGCCTAAGCAACGTAACCGCAGTACTCCACTCTCTTTGCCATTCTGTCATTATCTTTTCTTTTACGATATTTTTAAATTCTGATTTTGTTGGTGTCTCATCATTTATACGAGTTTCCACAATTTGCTTGGGAAATTTTTGTCCGATTTTACCAGGTATTCAGAGTATCTAACTGCCAGAGGTCTGGTTATTGTTGGTTTTTTGGCATAATCCTCATAGGTAGAAAAAGAAATTTAGAATTTGGGTTTCTGGAATTACACTTTACGTTCGTAATGTAAGAGTTAATTAGTACTTTCCTTCTATATTGTAGGGGATCATTCCAGATTCGCAGTACAAACTTTGCCGAGGAGTAGTAGGGAACGCACCTAAACAATATCGAATGCTCATGCAATGGATCTTATCGAGCATCATCAGTTGCGTATTTCTTGCCGAAGAATATGCTGCACATCCGTAATCGATTTTTGATAGAACGACGGCTTTATATATATTCAGCAAAGACTTTGGATCTGCGCCCCATTTAGTGCTGCTTAGTACTTTTATGACGTTAAGCGCTTTTTTACACTTACGCACCACTGAATTTATATGTTCTCGCCAGTTAAGTTTACAGTCAAACATCAGACCCAAGAATTTAACGACGTTTACACATTCTATTGCCCTATCTCCTAAGTAAAGTAAGGGATCGTAGTGCGGTTTTCTTAATCGACAAAGTGAACACATTTGGTTTTTCTTGAGAAAATACATACCCTATTTCTTCACTATTGTTGATAATTTGGTTTATTGCTGTCTGTAATCGTCTTGTAATTTGTCCGACTACCTTGCCGCTACTAAATATGGCCAAGTCATCTACATACAGGCAGTACCGCACTTTCGTATCGATTTTCATGGCTATATCATTGATTGCTATTGCAAACAAGGTGCAGCTGAGCGTAGATCCTTGTGGAACACCGTTTTCTAACGTTCTTACACTAGAATAGTTATCGCCATTTCTTAGTCTAAAGCGTCTATCAGTGAGGAAGGATTTGACAAATAACGGAAGTTTTCCTCTCAAACCAAATTTATGCATCTTTTCGAGTATTCCGTACCTCCAAGTCATATCGAACGCTCCTTTTATGTCAAAGAACACTGCGACTAGGTGTTCACGCTTTCTGAAAGTTTCTTGAATGTGATGTTCCAAAAGTACCAAGTGGTCAGCGGTCGATCTCTTTTTTCTATAACCTGCCTGTTGTTTCACTAATAGATTATTTTCTTCTAGAAAAATTTGAAGCCTTTTGTTCACCATTCTCTCAAATATTTTGCCCATGCAACATGTAAGACTAATGGGACGAAAACTAGAGGGCGATAGTTTAGATTTGTTCGGTTTTAGAATTGGGATAACCGTTGCCTCTTTCCAGGAATCAGGATAAGTATTCTCTTCCCACAGTTTATTATATAATTTTAATAAAATGTTTTTCATTTCAGGTATTAAATTCTTGAGCATATCGTTGGATATCGTGTCTGGACCAGGAGCGCTGACTTTGGATTTGTTGAGGGCCTCTTCGAGTTCCAACAAGCTAAACGGTAAGTTATAGTAATAGCTGTTTTCAGTATTAAAGTCTAATGTAACTTCTTCTCTTAGGTCTTTATTTTGGAGAAATTTTGTGCTATAATTGGTCGTCTTACTCACACTCTCAAAATAGTTAGCCATCATGTTAGCTATAATTGTGGTGTTTTGTTCTATATGTCTCGAATCTGTCTCTAACGCGTTAATTAAACTTGGAGGATTATATCCCGTCACAGCTCTTACTTTTTTCCACACAATAGACATAGGTTCGTTGCGTGTTATTGTCGAGGTATAGGTGTTCCAACTGTTTCTTTTCTTTCGAGAATACATTTTCTGGCATTTGCTCTGGCTTTTGAATACGATTAGATTTTCAGTTGTGAGATACTTTTATACTTATTGAACGCTTGTTTTTTATTTTTATAGCATTCTTAACTTCTTCATTGAACCACGGCACTAGTTTCTTTATAGGTTTACCTCCAGATTTAGGTATACTTTTGTTGCAGCTAAGATAATGTTGTTCGTAACGTTTTCTACTGAAACATCTAATGGGCAAACTAAATTTTTACAAAACTTTTCCCAATCTGCTTTTTGTGTTCCATCGGATGGGAACCGCGTTTGTGATTTTTGGAATGTCAAATTCGATAACGATTGGAAAATGATCACTATTCCAAAGATCTTCTTCAACCTTCCACGTTACTCTGGTTAGTAATCTACTAGAGGCTATAGATAGGTCAATTGCCGAAAACGTATTCGATTTTGTGTTAAAACTCGTCTTTGATCCTGTGTTTAGCAAAATTAATTTTTCATTTTCTAACCAGCGTTCGAGCAGTTGTCCTCTGGAGTCTGTTTTAATGGATCCCCACAATAAATTGTGAGCATTAAAGTCGCCTATTAAAATGAACGGATGATTTAACTGTTCCACAACGTGGTTCAGATCCTCTAGTGTCCAGCTTGTGTCAGGTAAGTAAACGTTACATAAAGTTATTTTTATAGGAACCGTAATATTTACAGCTACAACCTGTAAACGACTACGTACTTGGAGATCGTTATAAATGGCATCTTGCCTCAAGAATATAGCAACTCCTCCGTGTGCCCTTTCACCACCAATTGCGTCCTTTCTTACCATGTAATAATTTTTAAATTGTAAGTTTGTTTTGGTTTTAGGTGCGTTTCTTGTATAGCGAGACATACTGGATCGTGTTCT
Source organism: Abscondita cerata (assembly GCA_030710515.1). NCBI lineage: Eukaryota > Metazoa > Arthropoda > Insecta > Coleoptera > Lampyridae > Abscondita > Abscondita cerata. The sequence goes on along the minus strand of JALBCR010000382.1, from coordinate 154,404 downwards.
TGTAATAACAGTTTGATGTGGCAATAATTATGTACACATCCTCGACAGTTCCACTGTATAATTTTGTTGGACATATATATATATATATTTATTATATATATAAATTGTAAATAATTTAAAGGACTATTACAAAAACAAATAAATAAATAAATGTATAAATAAATAAATAAATCTCTCTATGTATAAATATAAATAAATACTCTGGACTACAAACACAGTTATCACAGGTATTATCACAGATTTTATCACACTTTAGGTAGCCCTCTTCCGAGGTTTACCTTTCGGCCACCCCTTGGTCTTTTTTGGTTGGTAATAGACGCCTCCGAGTTACCGGGTCGTCTTCCGAAGAATAACTCACATTTATCGTCTCCTGACGTTTTCTTTTTCAGATCCTACATCAGACAACGCAGGACCTTGACTGGATAGCGAGTTGACTCGTGACCTCGTCACCGGTTATTATTATTATTATTATTATTATTATTATTATTATTATTATTATTATTATTATTATTATTATTATTATTATTATTATTATTATTATTATTATTATTATTGTTATTATTTTTAAAGGGAAGCGTCAACTGCAAAGTTATTGGGCTTCCATCTTGATAAATCAAGAAATGTTTCATCCGCTAAGTATTCTAGAAATTTTTGAACATATTAATACTATTTAAAACGTCAGGGTATTGCGGATTGCATCGAGATAGGTTAAATTATCTTCAAGTACTGGCTTCACTTCATACAGTCGTCTCTGGACACTAAACTGTGGACATTCACAAATTATATGTGTGATCGTGGTAACTAGGACAAGGAGTTCTTACAAATGGTTTCACTAGCTCATTGATCCTGCCAATTGTCTAATATATTGTTTTTAATTGCGTGTTTGAAGTCTTTTTTGCTTCACCAGCATTACGTCTTGCACTATACCTGAGTTTGCATATCGGGCAGCTTTGTCGGCCTTGTCATTTCCCATCACACTAATGTGACTGGGAGTCCAGATGAGAGTTATTTTACAGGTCTCCTGGAGGTGCTTGACTAGTGCCTGTATGTTTTGCGTTATTGGATCCGTAGAATATATATCCTTTCACCCCATTAAAAAACACTTAGAGAATCGGTAACTATAACGCATTTATCCACATCTACACATATGGGCAGTGAGAAGAGCTTTCCTGATGGCGTACTGTTCCGCCCAGTATATAGATGTGCGCTTGTTCAGCGTCCACGAATGGGCAATATTATTTACGTAAATAGCACAACCTCACCCTCTTCAGTTTTTTGAGCCGTCTGTGTAGATAAAGATTGCTTCCCGATATTCGTGAACATAGTTCGTACGTAAAATAATTATGGTACGTATATCGGGTACAGTTCACGGAGGTATCTCATTCGGTCCCACGTTAATAATGTAGGAATATGCATATCCATCGAGTTCATACATTTCTGGAAACTTACCTCCAAGGTCTAGTTATGGTCGGACGTACTGTATATTCATTAAAAGATCGAAAGAGAAATTTGTAATTTGGATGATGTGGATGAGCTCTCTTATCATGGTCATGTAACCAGCTGTTCAGATGTCTCTTCTCTGGATATAATGACGTTGATCCTGTCTCGTAGTACAAGCTTTCTACCGGACTGGTAGGAAAGGTCCCCTAAACAGTAGCAAAAGTCCTAAATGGTGAATCTATCCAATTTGCGCAAAGACTTCGACGTGTTTACGCAGGCTACATGATGCATCCATAGTCTAATCGTGATAACACGATAGCCCTATAGATCCGAACAGACTGGAACAAATTCCGAGAACACTTGCTGCCACCAGAATCCCAAAGTTTAAACAACATAACACAAGCAATTATAAAAGCTGCAAATAACATCATTCCCAAAACTGCAGGTGGTATTGTTAAACGGTCTATACCTTGGTGGTGTCCGCAGGTTGAGCAGGCAATAAAGAGCTTTTAATCGCTTTTGAAAAGAGCCCACTTCGCAAATTTAATCACTTTTAAAAAAGCCAGGGCGGAATTTAGAATAGTCGTCCCAAAATGCAAGCGCGATAGCTGAAACGCATACAAGTCGTTAATTACATCAGACGCAAACGTGAGGGATGTATAGAGAGAAAGCTCAAGGCCGTGGTTGGTAGGCCCGAAATAAATAATTATTACCTGTATTGAGGTGCCAAACGATCTTCGATTTGGTTGTAAGACGCAGGAGAAATATTGAAGCCTTATATACTCATTTCCAAAGCGAATAAGCTCATCTGAGAACTACAACCAAACCTTTATCGATACTTGAAACAGAAAAGAGAAACTGAACTAGATACCTATTCGAACGAAGTCGAAGACTACAACTTACCTTTCACCACACTCAGGAACTTGATGCTGCTTTAAATGCCTTGAAGTTATCATCTCCTGGCGCAGACACCATCTCAAACAAAATGTTAAACACCTGAATGAAAAAAGTTATTAGAACTTTATAACAACTTTGAATGAGGGCACTTTACCTGATGGAATGGAAAGAAGCCTGTTGTAGTGCCTATCCTAAAAGAATCTAAAGATCGCACTCTTCCCAGCGAGCTATCGACCTATAAGTCTTACATGCTGCATGGGAAGCTGCTGGAAAAATTGTTAACAGTAGGCTGCAATGGTTCCTGGAAAAGAATAATTTGTTAGCTTTCTATCAGGCGGGTTTCGTAAAAGCAGATCGACTCTCTAGACCGGGAACATCTGTCGCGGTGTTTACTTCGACATAAAGGGAGTATATGACATGACATGAAGACATGGAATATTACAAAAACTACACAGCTACGGAATTAGGGCAACATGCTCAAATTTGTAAAATCGTTTTTACATATCGTCGTTTCAGAGTAAGAGTGGGGAATCACCTATCATCTTCTCGGTTTTAGAAACGTCGTACCCCAAGGATCTACCCTGAGTTGTACCTGTTTGCTGCTGCTGTAAATGACTTGGCTTCAGATGTAAATCCGTGTGTCCATAAGTATCTATATGTCGATGACCTGGCCATTATGTTATCGGGTAAAACTGTAGGGGTAATAACACGCAAACTGCAGGGAGTCTATAAACAAAATAATTAAAATTATTATTATTATTATTATTATTATTATTATGATTTACTGCAGTATTTCTACTACAATTAACAAAATAAATTTACGTTACAAAAAGCTTGTGAATAATAATGGACGACAAAACTGTAAAAATAAGAAAACATGCAAAACAACAATGTTACTGAATGACACAGTTATTTAAGAGTAGGGATAGATTCAATGGAAGTAATGTTAAATGATTTATCCATTCAAGACACAGGGCAGTTTAAGAGTTTTTGTCGCCTATGCTCATCAGAGTTCAAGTTCATTGTAAACTTTTTCGGGCCAAAAATGAATAATCTAATTAACTAATTTTTGACAATGTATTTCAATAAAAGAGAGATTAACTGTAACTCTTCATTTTTTGGAAACTGGTGATTCATACCCATCCTAATGTATTTGTTTAAACTTTCTAAGCAATCTAAATGGTGGCGGTTTGCAAATCACAGTTATATTTTTATTGAATTTCCTGGTATTTAATTGCGTTTTTGAATCGCCTGAAAAAACTAGTAGTACTTTTCATAAAAGTTCCATATGTCTAACATGTAGTAAGTTCTCAAGTTACGTTGAATTTTCTTAAAATATGAAGTTTTAAAAAAAGTCATTATCTTCTATTTCTCAAACTTTTTGACCATGGACTCCTTTCAATTTTAGAATTTTGTTGTAGACCCCAGCCGCGTTCTAAATTATTTAGTGCAGAATAAGTTCTAGGACAGAATGCGATGCCTAATTAATTATTACGTTAATGAAAAATAATTTTTATTTTAATGTTATTGTTATTAACAAAACAAAAAGCATTAATAAGCAGTAAGCTGAATTTCACTGGCTGAAGTAAACGTTCTTAATGCGTTGGATGGTGCTGCTTTATATTTTCACATAGTTCCTTTATGGTGAGTTTGATCGAAGAAAGCTGCAGCCTTATATCTGGTTCGGTATTAAATTGATTCCGATATTTTGTTTTTGTTGCAACATATGTCGAAAATCCGGCCTCGCATAGGTGAGTTCTTACAAATGGCAGTAAGAATGAAATTGCTTGTTGGCCCAATTCTGAGTACTCACGTTCAACACTGCACCAAAACTTTACCAAAGGCTCTTTTGTGAATATGGTCTTCAAAATGGAATCGGATGTTAAATTGATCAACGATTCGTATTGATCTGCTTTGAGGGTCGCTGGTTTTTCTGTAAGTTTAAAGGGATTTTGAATCAATTTATATTGTTTAAAGTTTTTTCGTGGTTCTCTATTTCGAATGAAGCACGTTATTTAAGTGTTGATAAATGTCATCAAATAGTTGATTGAGTATGTTCTTCTTTAAGTCTTCTTCCCAAAATGGTTTTAAATTGAAAATGAATCAACTTTGCGTTCCTTACTCGATTCTGCCCAAAACTTAAGCTTTTTTATTGAAAGCAGTCACTTTTTCATTGGCAATAAAGACTGTAATATTTTTTTCCTGGATGCAAGATTAACCTCATTTATTTTGGAAAATATATCAACTAAATATGCAACTCTAAAAAAACCACTCCTTACCATCAAATCTTGTTTCCAACCCTCCCGGTATGCTGTGGCTGCGCGAACACATAGCAACTTCTTGTCGTAATTCAAATAAACGGACCAAACACTTGCAACGAGACAGCTACTTTACTTCAGTGTGGAGAAGTAGAGATTTATGAACACTTCCCATATCATCGTAAAGTAGTTAAGCTGGTCGGGTTTTAACGATTTTAATTTTTTATTTTTACTGCTTCATCAAGGACACTTTTAGAGAAACAGACATCCGTTTTACAGCGAGTGCTTGCCGGTGTAAAATGCAATAACTACTTGTACACTTTGTGGCAACTTCTTTAACTCTTCAAACAGCCCCAGCAGTTTTCCCTACCACAGCCTTGGCAGCCTGTACAAATACCAAGACAGCATGGTCCATGGAATTTGGTTTTATGTCAAAAAGTATTCAAGACCTTAAATATTTCAACCCCAGTGGTGCTACTTGAAAGTGGCTGACACAAAAAAAGATCTTCTTCAAACAATGTCTGGTATTGGTACCGTACAAACACAAGTAATACCACAAGTCTAACAAAGATTTGTGGTATCAACTATGTACGTCTTAATAAGTGTTTCTCCAATTGTATGAACCTTTCCCGCTTGTGCAATGCGGTAACTTACAATGCCATGAAGGTTCAGTCGTTTTTGTTAATTGTATGAGAGAACACATTAATAGATTTTTGTTCTTTCAACTACTCATGACGTCTCTTTCAAAGAAAAAAATATTTTTATCTTTGTAGTCAGGGTGAACAGTTTTGATGTGCCTGCGCAATTTAACTGGAACCATAGAACTATTTAGGATTTTAAAGCATATGACACACTGGGGGCAGTTATCACGTTCCACGAAGCTAAGAGATAAATAACTGTCCTCATATTTGCGTTTTTTCACATGTACCTTCTTAGTGTTATTGTCATTTGCAACATTTTTTGAGGAACTCTGAAAATCGCATTCATCCGGCGTTCGTGTACTGGTTCTAGGAAGAACAAATAAAGCAGGTAAAGGGAGAGATAATTGCCTAATCTTCAGTTAAAACTAACTAATTTGAAACATTTACAAAATTAGACAATCTTTATAAGAACACAGTTTTACAAGTTTGAAGTAGGAATGCTTACTTTGGATCACCAGATATTTGTTCAGATTCTTTAGTAGGGGCTGCAGATGACCGTTTTATCCTCTTATCCATGAGATATACAACGCAGGATTATTCACTTAGATTGACCGAAGTGCAACTGCAGTACGCGGCGCGTAAGAAGACGACCCCGCCTATGCGCAAACAACGAGTTTTTGATTTTCAAGTTCCCGCCTTTGTTTACTGCAGCGGCGTCGCATAATGCAGAGTTTGTATATATTTTTTATATTCATTTACAGGATAACCCCTAATTTAAACAAAAATACAAAAAGCGTAATAACTGAAATTAAAAGTGCTATACAATAAGAATTTTTACACAACTTAAATTAGAAAATGTTGAAACGGTAATTAAAGATATATTAACTACAATTATATACAAAAAAAAACGCAATCTGAATAAATACTACAAAGTGATTATACAATTATATCCAATATTTAATTCTATGTAATGTTACATCAGTATTTAGCAGTTCTTTTTAAATTTATATCTTAATTTTAATGGTATATTCAAAGCTAAACATGATAAACAAAACTGTTACTAATAGAAATATTGTAATTATTCATAATACACATTCTTAAAATATAATAAAATTAAGCTTATAAGGGTTACGCCACTGCTTGGTATTTTTATTATAATCGGCACCCACCGTTGTTCTTCGGGATGCTCCGGCTTCGTCTGTCTTACGCGCCGCGTACTGTACAGTGAAAAGTGTGTTTCTGCGCCCGGCGGCGTACACCATCAAATGAAAATTGTGCGCCGATATATAAAACATTTGGCTCGAAAATAAAATAAACGTCTAACAGCGTCGCAACTTAATAATTTTGATAGAAAAAGTAAAAAAAAAACGAATGAGTTGTAAGAAAAAATCTACATTTAAGAAAGAAATTTATTCCGCGAAGCAATTTGTAAAATCAATAATTCGTCGAAAAAAGTGAAAAAAAGAGATTTTAACATTTTTAGTTTGTAGTTTATAAGATGTGGAGTAACAATTTTATAAGATTTTTGTTTGCTAAGTGGTCAAGTAAGACTTCGCGGACCCCCAAAGAGCCCAGTTTGAGAACCGCTCTAATCCAACAAATCATAAGACATTTAGTTTTATGTCTAAATAGTTAAATATTCGCTAAATGTATTCCATGGTTGAATATTAAACATCTCTTTGCAGGATGTTCAGTATTTACAGATTAATTATTAGTAATGGAACAGCCTATATTTTATTAATTCATAACGTTAACAAAGAAGTTCGGTTTCGATTGATATAAGGATGTCCTATGCCTAGGTGTTACAGTTTTTGTGCAATTTATAATTTTTTTAGACTACTCGGGTAAAACGAAAGAGTAATTATGTAATGATTTGCCAGACTAGAAGATAATGAGTTAATTTTAATACTTCACATTTTAAGAAAAGTCGACGTAACTCAGAACATTCTGTATTTAGATATAGAAAACTTTTAAGAAAGTATACTTCATTTTGTACGTGAATAAAAAAAACGAAATAAAACACAGGGTGTTCGATAAGAAAAGATGTTACTTAGGTGCGCAACACTTTTTGGGACATACTATATATTTCAAAATAATTTTAAAATATAACATTTATCGACCTCGCTGCTACTAAAATGGCAAAACTTGTAAACTTTTACTGTTTGTTATAAACCTGTGAAGCTATTATAGATATCCTTTTGTCTTACACCTCTCTGCATCCGATACCTGGTAACTGGAAAAGGAATCCCTTTCAACCAAACTGTCTACTTCTGTTTCACAATCGCACACTCCCTCAGCTAAATTACTCGTACTTGTACTTTTAAAAGAAAAAAAAATTATTTTTCGAACTTTGTACTTTTTGAGAGCGAAAAATTTATATTTCTGACTAGTAACTACGTCCGACATCACCATCAATTGGTATTCTTTACAAGTTGTATTGCACCGTTCAACAGTTTTGATTTTTTTCTTGTAACACAATTTTCTCTACGTTTAAGTAGTTTGTTTTAGTCAAAACTGAAGGAAAACCAAAGTTATAATGAAAGCGGTTCGGTTTTAGGAACAAGATTTATAAAATCCAGAAGTTGTCTTGTATTCTTAATGGACTGGACAGAATTTGGAGTTGTTGAACAATTGGTGTTTTTACCGAATGGTCATGTGCATAACGCTAGTTTACTTGTCCTGTAGAATCGCCCACAAAGTAAATTTTTCAAATATTTGTAGTTACCTTCCGTAGTTGGCAATAAGGAACATCTTCCATAACATATTTGATCATGAATCTACAAAGTTAAATAAATTAATGTAAATAAGAAATTTCATCTGGTTGCTTTTAGCAATTCATTCCGAGTTTTTGTAAGCTTGGACAAGGATTTTTTTTTAGATTTAGATATTTTGAATAGTTTCAAATGAGATTTCTTAAAATCGTGATCATTATTTTAGTCAATTTGGGAAGCCTGCTCACACTTTTTTGGACAAGTAGTCTGGAGGTCCATAATCGGACAATTACACAATTAAATGGACACGCTGTATAATAAAGTTGTTGATCTAATACTTGTTTCCTATATATTTCTTCATTGGTGACATTTTCTGGCCAAGCTTAATTAAAATACGATGGCATCCCAAAACATCCATTTATTCGTGGCGAACGCTGATCAAATCAAAAGAAAATATGTCCGTTTGTTTTGTTTTGCATCTTAGTAAGTCCCATTATAAAAAAAAGCTAAGATATTATCTTAAAAATGGACGATACCTTTACAGAATTTTAAATGCTTTAGGACAACAAACGACCAAAAAGAAAAGCTAGAGGTTTAGGCAAAACTGAGTAATTGTTTGTGCGACTTGACAAAGTGAGTAAACCTCTTCAACAAGCCCATAACAGACCTTATAAAATGTTATCAACGGTAAAATTATACAGTGAAACATAAACGATGGATTATTTCCATTGACAAACTTAAATCAGGTTATTGAAAAAGCTTTTCAGAGTACCATTACCGGCTCTAGTAAACAATCATATCACAATAATAGTGATGATGTGAAAAAACAAGGATAATGTGTTGAACACGAGGCACCAAACAAAACCTGTAATAACGAAGTCAAACAAACTAGGTTCGGTCGACAAGTGCATTCTCTGCCAAACATGTGGACACGGTTAAAATAGACAAATGCCTAATCCACATCAAGTGAGACACCAATCTAAATCAATAATTAAGAAAATCTGAATTCGTATATTATGTATTTCAGTGTCAGTATTCTTTAGTTTAAGTACTTGTGGCTGGTTGCACCAACACGACTTAAACTTTGAAATAAATTTTAAGTTGTACTAATGCAACAAGTTATTAGTTTTTGTAGGTTAGAAAATGTCAAACGTTAAGCGCAATGTATAATATTTAGTAGCTTAGCTATACTTTTCTGTGATATCATGCTGCCCTTATTTTTGCATTCAGAGTTGTGGGAGTTGGAGAGTATTGTGTTATCGTTATCAGGATGTCAAGCTTATTATGAAATAGTCACCCAAATATAGATAGAGCTAGATTTCTCTGAATTCAAAATCCACATTACGAGTCTAACTTTTAAAGAACGGCAAGAGGTCTTAAACGTTTTTTTAAATATAGCGCCTAGTATTAAATAACCTTTTTCCCACTGCTGACTCTTTTAGATCGTGGTGCTTTCAATGCTCTAGATCTCTTCGAACTGAATTAATTTAACGTTACAAATACTTTAACGTCTATTTGTCTTATTACCGGCTAAAAAGTGATTTTTTGTTCTAAAATAAAGTATCACAATATTCTAAACAAACCCTTGGTGACGTTCTCCAGAAGTACTAATATCTTAAGAGAGGAAGTAAAGAGTATTTTAGATATAACCTTAAATTGTAGGGTAAGTGAGTACATTGTTAAAAACTTAGGATTCAAGTGTTTGATAGACAAAAAGTTACGAAAACATAGTTAAATTAAGTTTTATTTAGATTTTTTTGTCTACAACATATCGTTTTAACCGCGAAAATTTATGGGCATAATTTGGATAAAGCATCTCGGTTTCAAAATAGTTTTCTTAAGTGGAAGCTTAATTAAATTATGCACGAGTTTTTAACTAATTACCGAAGTAAGGTAACTACGCAACCTTTATGTAGTAAATTTTCTACAATAATTACAATACAAAAAGAACGGTGGATCAAAAGTGATTGTAAATTACATGTTTTAAAAATATTATTTAAAGTTTTGTTTTCTAATCGATTTTTTATCTATGGCGATGTAGAGTAATATTGCGAGCAGTTATTTTAGTAGGGTAATTCAAATTGGTTTCTAAAATTAATCATCTTTGATTTTTTGTATAAATAACAGATACTAAGCGACATCTGTTGGTTTATAGTTATAGCTTATAAGTTGCTTGGGAATTTTAACTGTAGTTTGTGTGTGCAACAATAACACATGTTCCATGAATAAGTGCTATGGTATATTTTACTGTCAGTTGATTGAAATTCGCATATGATGTCGCAGTCCCAAACAATATTCCTCATTGATTCCAAAATGGAAAAGCCGGAACAAAATGGTATTACTGTTACAGGTCTCGCCAACTTGAACCTCCTTCAGCAGCACGAGTCTTAGGTTTCAACAAAGAAAATAAATTGTTTTCTTTGAATGTTTCACTGCAATTTATGAAGAACAAAACTTTGGTCTGTCACAGATATATAATGTCGATGAGATCGGTCTTTCAACCGACAGCGAATTTGTTAGTCTTCTAAATGTGGATTCTAATAAGGAAAATATTTCAAAACCTTAAATTCTTGTTCCATCAAAAATCAACTACAATGGTTTAGATACTAGTAGTCACTGTCCATCAAATGATACAGTGGAAAGAAAAAAAAATTTTTCCTTTGAGCACAATATAGCAATATATTTTATTAAATAGATAAATGAGAACAGATTTATGTAGGTGTTTAAAGTGTGTTTTAATTAAAACGGTAAAATTTTTATAATGAATTACGCGAAATCCAGGTTCGATCACGTTTTCGTAATTTTTTTTTATTAATAAATGTATAACCGATGTCATTGTTAATACAATTTTTATGAAATTAGTTTAATCTTGTTTCAAAAGTTAAATTCACTTTTAAAATTGCATTATAATGATAATACACTTAATAAAAAAAGATACTGCAATCGGAATCGAACCCTAGTTAGAAAGCTCAAAAGATTGTCTGGCAACAAATTAACCAAATCGTCTACGAAGGCCGCTTAAAATAAATGAAACTGATTCGGTTAATAAATAAAATTTCACAAAAATTAACTTAAAATACGCTTTGAATATTCATTATTATTACATCAATTTGTTTTGTTTTTATCTATTCATCATAATATAATGTTACATTGTGCTCGAATTGTAATTTAACATAGTAAATGCCTATGTCAATTTTTATGTGGGACACACGGTATAAGAATAGCGCAAAGATAATAAATTTTACAATCACAAAATTAATTAGCATAAGTATTTCCATACTACTGCGACATGGAACCGAATAAATTTATTTTAAAACCACATTTACCTACTTGTTTCATTTTTCGAAAATAACATAATTTTTATCTTAAGTTTTACTCCAGAAAATATATTTGGTAACATTATTTTATAGGAATTTACAAACATTTCATATTTGAAAGAAATATTTAACCGGTAATTCAAAACTTGATTCCCTGTTTATTACATTCTTGTTGCGCCTTTCTTCTGCACGATTGAATTGATATCAACATGATGTATGTACGAATGAAAATGTTTCAGTTATTACGTTTTGGAAATTTTCCAATTTATATAAAATAACCCATTTCAAAAACTTTTGACGTACAAGCAATAAAAACACAACTGTAGCGATGTAAGAATGTTTAATTTAATAAGCTTAGAAGTAAACACAAAAACGAAGCCGCATTTAAATTGCTTAATTAGGTTTTTTATGGAGGTAGAATTAAAGAAGGTTTTAGATGAATCAACAAATTACGAAAAATACACAATGTCAAAATAAAGGTGAATTTTTAACAATATTTAATTTACTAATACATTTTCGTAATTTCTTTTAAGAAACATGTGCTTCTGTATACTTATGTTCAATTTATTCGAGTTGTATAAATGGAGTTTAAAGCTCGGCTTGTAACAAGCATTGCTCTAGCAGAACATACAGACGCATTTCCGGACCCAAAACCTCAGGGCACACGTAATTCCAAGTTAATCCAGACGTTCTATGCGAGCACTGTTAGGGTTTCAGTGGAGTCCGCTTACTCGCTTCGATGAATCCAGATAAATTCTCCAACTCGCGTTTCGAAAAACAACATCGTTATTACTAAATTGCATAGCAAGACAGCGAAAACTTATAAGTTGGGTTTGATTTAATTTGGCCAATTTTCGTTTTTCTTAATTGAAAAAAGATGTTTTTTTGTATAAACCGTTGAATTCATAAAATAGTTTTCATTCGATAAATCAAAACTTATACTATTGAGGAAAACAAATAATTTCTTCTTGAGCTCCTAGCAGTTTTATTTGACTGAATGTCATTATCTAACCGTTTTATAAGCAGAACTTTACTATTAAAGGAAATCAAAAACATCACCAAAGCATTTCAAATTGGGCTATTTCTCCACATTCTTCATATAACAAGCTAAGATTTCATAGAAGGATATTCGAAATAAATTTACGAAATTTCTATTTTCGGATATAAGAACAAAAACAATCTGATATAATTGATGGTTTATTTGACAATTATAGTATATCGAGACATAAAGTATCCTTATCCTCATCCTTTTTTATTGAGTTCTCAATTGCATCTGATACGAGATACAAGTAAGTTAGTTATTATTCAATTTAGTAAAGCAGCGCGTACTATTTTTCTGATAACATTTTAAGGGCCATCATACATCAAACATTAAATAAATATACGAAGGAAATATTAGTGTTCAGTGCGCTTCTTCCTGTTATTCTACATGAAATTGAAGGTGGTGACGCCCCAGGCGCTCCCTGAAAGCAACGCAGTACCTTGACGGTCACGCACTCATCCATCCATATATGAATTATGAAGTTCTTAATTAAATTAGATTGTACCCCTAACTTAAATTTATCCAAAAATATTGAAGGCTTTTGGTATAAGTACATAAATGATATCATGTGTACTTGAAATATTTAATACAACAAATATTTAATGGAAATATTTATTATGTTCCATAAGTTTTTAAAAATTATCATAAATGATTAGTTTCCTTAAATTGTTAATTATTTATTATTTTGTTATTACGACATAATATTTTGTACAAAATAAATCCGGTTTTGGGTTAATCTTTTCTTGTGTTTACCAATGCTTGTTTTACGTATCTACAAAAGTTATTCTTTATAAAAAGTTTTGCATGTTCTAAAATGTAAAATACAATCATCAGATAGTTATAAATTTTTACTGTTGTATACGAGTTTTATCAAAAAGTAAATAGTAAATATCTTTATTTTTGACAAAATCAAAATTTATTGAAATTACTGTGACGGTATTATTTCGCAAATAATTGATTTATAGACCAATTTCTCCTTACAGTATAGACAGCCGTGTTTACACTCATGCGTTTGAATACGAATGTTTGTGTTGAAAAATCTTTTGGGGACTTTAGTTATTTGAACTTGTCAGTTCCGATGATTCATCTTCATTTGCTCGCAAAAGTTATACCTCATTTCCTATTTGCTGACTGTCGTGAAAAGGTGTACATGGAAAATGTTGTCTAAAAAATTGAACAGTTAGACTGTGCTTTGTAATATCGATTGAAGTAAAATCATCCAATTCAAATTAGGGAATAAGTCTTCGACTAGTGTTCCTGTGTAAGTACCTTTGTTTTAATAATTGCAGGCACTTTTTTTTCTTTTTGATGAGATTTCTCCTTTGGCTTCTTTTTGCTGGTCACTGCAAACGTACTCCGTTTTATTTAATCAATGGATCTCTAATTTTGGTTATTCTGGCAAGGATAATAATCCTAAAATTATAAAATATCGAAAGTGGGTCTGGTATTATCGCCAACGTGGAAATTTCAACCTACCGTGGGACCGCCTTCTGGTCAAGGACACCACCCAAGATAAGCCTGTTATCTGGTTCTTTGTGGGCAGCCCAGTAACTGTTATCAAGGGAGTCCATTTTGGTTTTCCTTTTCTGCATTGGATAATAAAATATTAGATTTGGATACGGAAGCTGTCACATCTGTCGATTAACTGTCGAACACTGAACACTTTCTATTTATACAAGCTAAGTTAATTCTTTTATGCATGTTGCGTTCTATGTATACGTACCGCGGCCATTAGTTTAATAACGTACCTTTTTGGGGCTGTATAGATAATTTTGTGAACTATAAAGATCTTTCCAAGTACCTAATTAATTTTGTGCGCTTTGAAATTATGTAAATAATCGGCCAAGGTCTGGTAATTCCCGTAATTGTTGTATATCTTGCATGGAAAAATTGGTGCTACGACGGTCAAATGTGTATAATACGCTAACCTATTTGGGGTGTTTGTACATCGACTTATTATTCGTGCTTTAACTCGCTCTTGTGAATTATTATTATTTTATAACTATATATTGCTATTAATTCTAAATATGTGTTGATTGAAGTCTAATCGCTATAATAATATACATATTTCTATCAACGTACGGTTTGTTTCTGTGTCTACGAGTTCCTAGTGGCTCTAGATGTCTCTTATATGTAATCCTAGGTAGCGCCTTATAAATTCTTCGTCATTTCGAACGATTCTCAATAAGCCCACGGCCACTTCCGACTAAGAGGAGCTGACGGCCACGCCTTCTAGCACTGCTATATATTTTTTATTTTTGAGTTTGTTTACAAATAAACCGTAACATTACATTAAATTAATTTTAAATTCTTTTTTTTCTTTTTGTGCTACAATAATAATACAAATGTAACTGTATTGACCGAGAAGGTGGATATGTTGAATAATTTTGTTGACATATTTTACGGTAATGGTGTATTAATTAGACTATTTAAAAAATGTAGTTCATTACTTTCTAAACGGAATGGAAAAGTTATCATGTTTGTAATAAATAAAAAAGATAAATGTTTGGTATCGATAATTTGAGTAAAAATTTGTATAAGTAGAAGAATGTAATTACGATACTTTATTCCTGTACAAAACTCATAATTTTTATCAAACCTTGTATACGTAATTTAGACTTTTATTCGTAAAATTAATAATAAAAAGTTTCCCATATGTTTCCAACTTAAGTAGACAAACTGTATACACAAATGTGCGTATGTATATTTAATTTAGTAACAATTGCAATTATTCAACTAATTTTCTGATTGTGAAACGGACTTAGTAAGGTAGCATGCTTCCCTGACAAAAGAATGAAGTGGATGGCTAGAGGTTCTTCCATCCAGGAATATTGGAACTTTACTAGATGATACGACTTTTAGGATTTAAATAGCAATGAGACATTTGTGGAATCCAAAGGACGAGTTCGGTAATCACGGTTTAGCTTGCTCTAAGGTCATTGAAGAATGGTCACGACAGGCTTCCCTTAATGGCATAATTAAAAAGGTCTTAGGAAGTGCAATGATACCTCAGTTTTGTAGCCTACTGACTCAACCGAGATGACGGAATGTCATTGGTACTGTGGTCAAGAGGCAAGCCTATCATTTGAGATGAAACTTGCATTCACACGTTGGCTCAATCATTTACAGGGTGAATCACCGCCAACGGGATGGAGATTTATAGCGAAACAGTCAAAGCTTTACAAGTTTTGTCATCTTAGTAGCTTGCAAGTTAATAAACTTTACATTAAAATTATTTTGGATAATGCAGTATGTCCCAAAAAAGTGTGGGGCACCAAAGTTATATTTTTTCTTATAGAACACCTTGTATTTTATTGAGTTTTTTGATTGCCCGTAAAAATAAGGTATACTTTTATAAACGTTTTATACCTAAATACAGAGCGTTCTTAAGTTACGTCGAATTTTCATAAAATATGGAGTATTAAAAAAATTCAGTATCTTCTAATCCAACAAATTATAACAAATTTACTCTTACGTCTATATTAGATTAATGTATTCCATGATTAAATATTAAACATCTCTTTACAAGGTGTTCAGAATTTACAGGTTAATTATTAGATCATTTAATATGTAATATGAGCCTTATTTTTAAATAGAAAACCCTGTATCTTATTATTTCATAACATTAACAAAGTTAAATTTTGAAAGGTATAAGGATGTCCTATGCCTACCTAAGTGTTACAGTTTTTGCGTAATTCACAATATTTTTTAATTAATGGTACCGGGAGATTTTAAAAAAAAATGCATACATAATCTAATCAGTTAATATAATTTTATGACATTACAGTCTGCTAATAATTCTCTAAAGTCCGCAAACAAAATTTAACGTTCATCATAATCGTTTTCCGTTAAATGCTGGTGTAGTCGAATGTGATACAGGTGATAGTGGTTTTTCTTAAGCATTCTTCCCACACTTGTTTAACTGTTCCCTAAATTATCCAAACATTTTTTTGTTCCTACATTAGGGTTTTCCGTGACAGATGTGACACTTTTCATAGCCAAAGTAACTGTCAAAATGGTCCACTTTTCTAACTAATTACGAAAATTAAATTTTTGTCACTTGTGAGTTTGTTTTGAAAATTGTAATCATGGTAATATTTGTTACCCCGATTAGAATTTGAATTCGAATAGGTTTAATTCCTTTACTGCTTTGCTATAAATCTTCGTCCCGTTGGTGGTAATTCACCCTGTATTAGTATTGCTTCAAAAGGACCCGGTCCTGTAATAATCGTTTTCTAGATTATATTTACGTCAGAGGATTAGTGTTGCAATCCAAGGAGGAAACGCTGCTACCATTTTTTTTCAAGACGAAAATGGAGGAGTCTTCTACTTATGATTTTTTAAAAATTTTCCTTGTTAACAGTGCCGTGATGATAACTTCGAGAGCAAATTATTTGTATCTTTCGTTTCGTCTGTGACCAATACTGTCCACACATGATACTTGTTCAACAAGGTCAATAATAATTGTTATTACAATAAAACTTTGCAAGAAATTCATATCGGATACAGAATTTTGTTTTAAAACTAATGAACAAGACTTTTGTGGACACTAAAGCTTAAGTTATCTAATATCGTGCTTTCCAAGAAGTCCGCCATTCACATTTCGGTAAACAATATTAAAATTTAAAAAAAACAGAGGAAGAATAACCATCTTACAGAAACGTTATGACTTAACTTGTACTTTCCCATCTCAAAAAACTTAATTATGAAATAAAAATTTAAGGGGTCGCGCTTAAATAAACAAAAGTAACATTACGAGTTATGCAACACTCTGTTTATTTAAATCATTTAGTACAGACAAAATTCATTTTTTCTTTTATTATTATTACTATTATTCCTATAGGTAGTTAATTTTAAAATAAATTTCTAAACTCGCTTAGTTTTGGTCCCCTTTTTAACAATAAATCTAAAATTATCATAAGCGCAAAATCTTATAAAAAGTTTGTTTCATAGGATAATTTACATTATAATTTCCAAAAAAATGTACTTTTTCATTTGAGTGAGGTCACGTTGTTCACAATTGTTAGATACCTTGTAAAACCAAAAATAATGCTGATTATGTCGAATGTATTTCTTCGTAACCCTTCTAATAAAACCGTAAGAGAAGATTCCAACATCTTCTGTGCATCGTGTATGACGAAACCTTGGCCAGTTGAATGACAACAAGCATGTTAGATATAACGGCATTGTTACTATTTTTTAGTATTACGTCAGCAATTTTCCTTAATACTTTAATACGACTTACTCGTTTACTGTTCACAAGTGTAGTTTACCTTAAGTTACAATCCGGGTGGGGTTATTAACGATTGTTATTTTAAAATCCGATATCGAAGTTAGCGTTGATATTGTGTTGATGGTTTATCGGCAAAAATTTAAAATAACACTCGTTATATTCAATCTAATTATTAACTGTGGACCCACATTCTCTGATTAATATCAAAGAAAATAGGATAGAATTGATAACGAAATGTCCCTAGTGTGAAACGTCTAGCAGCGACCCCCGTTAGCATTCAAACAAAGCTAAAACTTATTCAGAACGTCTTCGATACATGCACGGCGAATCACTTTCGATTTCAATCTAGCACACTCACTGTACCTTTTCTCCAATTTCCTATCTACCTATTTGAATAAACCGTAACAGACCTCGCATTATGTGACGGTGCACCATCTTGTTGAAAAGTGACATTTTGCGTAAACTTGGAAACTTGTGTAGAGTGTTTATTATTTCTTTGACAGTTGCAGACGATAGAATTATTTCTAATTTTTTCTTTGTAATAAACTGTTCTCGTTACCAAACTTTAATTACAAAAATAATTGTCAACACAAGTAGCGTTAATTGTTATCTGACACAATCATAAATACCTAATTTCAATTGTTTTTATGGTTAACTGATCCTAATAGTAAAATGGGATTGGGGAATATTTAATTATTTTATGTTATTTCTCTAAAGTATTTATAATACAACTGTACCTATAATTCTTTAAAATTGTTATACTGGGTTCCCATATTAGACTATACAATTTAATAGTCGAATAAAAACTTTCTAATCAAAGTAAATTAACTTTGTAATCGACTAATACTGTGGGATTTATGACTAAAGTAAATAACAATTCAAGTTTTAAAGATCATGTCTTCCAAATGCCTCCTTCGACTTCAATGCATTTTTAAATTTTATGTTTAAAATGTATCATCACTCGGCGAAGCAAATCTCCATTTATTCCTGCAATTTCATTTCAAATCTGCTCTTTCAGCTCCAGAATTGTTACGGGAATTGTTATTTACTTTAGTCATAAATCCCACAGAATAAGCTACATATTAATCGTTTAAAAGTTAATTTATTTTGATTAGAAAGTCGAAGCAAATCTCCATTTATTCCTGCAATTTCATTTCGAATCTGTTCCTTCAGCTCCAGAATTGTTACGGGAATTGTTATTTACTTTAGTGATAAACCTCACAGAATAAGCTACATAATAGTCGATTAAAAAGTTAATTTACTTTGATTAGAAAGTCGAAGCAAATCTCCATTTATTCCTGTAATTTCATTTCGAATCTGCTCCTTCAGCTCCAGAATTGTTACGGGAATTGTTATTTACTTTAGTCATAAATCCCACAGAATAAGCTACATATTAGTCGATTATAAAGTTAATTTACTTTGATTAGAAAGTCGAAGCAAATCTCCATTTATTCCTGTAATTTCATTTCGAATCTGCTCCTTCAGCTCCAGAATTGTTACAGGGAATTGTTATTTACTTTAGTCATAAATCCCACAGAATAAGCTACATATTAGTCGATTATAAAGTTAATTTACTTTGATTAGAAAGTCGAAGCAAATCTCCATTTATTCCTGTAATCTCATTTCGAATCTGCTCCTTCAGCTCCAGAATTGTTACGGGAATTGTTATTTACTTTAGTCATAAATCCCACAGAATAAGCTACATATTAGTCGATTATAAAGTTAATTTACTTTGATTAGAAAGTCGAAGCAAATCTCCATTTATTCCTGTAATTTCATTTCGAATCTGCTCCTTCAGCTCCAGAATTGTTACGGGAATTGTTATTTACTTTAGTCATAAATCCCACAGAATAAGCTACATATTAGTCGATTATAAAGTTAATTTACTTTGATTAGAAAGTTTTTATTCGACTTTTAAATTGTATAGTCTAATATGGAAAACCCAGTGTAAAGAAATACAGTGTGTCCAAGATAAGGATGAACAGTATGGATATCTCGTAAACCGTAAGAGAGTTGGTTAAATTTGGAAAAAGTTGCCCACTTGAGGGGTCAACATTTTGCTGTTGAGAAACTCGCTTAGTTTGGCTTACTTCCGGAGATAATCGAAAAACTCCGAAATTGTGCAATTTCGTTTTCATTACATTCTGAAGTTATTCGAAAAGTTACCAAAAAACTGAATGCATTTTGTTATTACCACTCTTTCTGCTCTACAAAATGGCGTTCACGAATGTTTACTACAACGTTTTGTTTCAAAGAAACCATCTTCAACTTTTTTTTTCTTAAGGCACTCAAAAAAAGTACACAGCGAAAAAATGAAGTCTATTGTTAGTTCTGACAGAATCGATTCGATTTGGTAGTGTAGGTCATACTTTACAATGGAACACGTAAATTTCAAATCTTTTTGATATAGTGTGCGTTGAAATAATTGTGGGAAATGTTACTGCGCTCGAATGTTTTTGGGGGGACAGTACGGGTTGCTTGAATGAACGGTATTCTTTTAGATTGGATACCAAACGCCTAAATATAGACTTTCCTGGTTGCCTCCGTTCCAGGTACTTGATCAAATACTCGGCTTCTACAAAATTTCTTCGGCATGTAATGTAGCAAGACAGCATATCAAACTTCTCTTCATTTGAAAACATTACTTGCTCCATAGTAAAACATGACCTACACTCAAAAACGTTGCTAAACTGATACTACTTTGTCATTCAAATATATTCTGTCAGAATTAACAATAAAAGAAATGAAGTCGATTGTTAATTTGACTTCATTTTTTCGTTACCATGTTTTCATTCACCGCACACTAAACTAAAAAGATTAAAATTTTATAAAACGTTATTTTTTCTCAATAAAATCAGGAATAACCGTATTGTGTAGTACATCGTTGAATTTGAAATAAAAAATACAGAGTGTACTTTTTTGAGTGCCATAAGAAAAATAAAGTTGATGATGGTTTCTTTGAAACGAAACTTTGTAATAAAATTTGTAAACGCCATCTTGTAGAAGTGGCAATGAACGAAAGTGCATTCAGTTTTTTGGTAACTTTTGAATAACTTCAGAATATAATGAAAACGAAATGGCACTATTTTGTTTTTTTTTCGATTATCTCCGGAAGTAAGCCAAACTCAGCGAGTTTCTCAACAGCAAAATGTTGACCCCTCGAGTGGGCAACTATTTTTCAAATTTAACCAACTCTGTATCTCTTACGGTTTACGAGATATCCAACTTTTAAAAATTATAAGTACAGTTGTATTATAAATATTTTAGAGAAATAACATAAAATAATTAAATACTCCCCCAATCCCATTTTACTAATAGGATCAGTTCACCATAAAAACAATTGAAATTAGGTATTTATGATTGTGTCAGATAACAATTAACGCTATTTATGTTGACAATTATTTTTGTAATTGAAGTTTGGTAACGAGAACAGTTTATTACAAAGAAAAAAATTGGATATAAAATTCTATCGTCGGCAACTGTCAAAGAAATAATAAACACTCTACACAAGTTTCCAAGTTTACGCAAAATGTCACTTTTCAACAAGATGGTGCACCGTCACATAATGCGAGGTCTGTTGCGGTTTATTCAAATAGGTAGATAGCAAATTGAGAAAAGGGTTAAATGACCTCCTATATATCTTGACCTTATCTCCCTGATTTTTTTAAGGAAAAAATTTATGGCTTACCATTGTACGACGTGGAAGCATTAAACACAAGAATTGGTACAGTGAGTGTGTAAGATTGAAATCGAAAGTGATTTGCCATGCGTGTATCGAAGACGTGAATAGGTTTTAGCTTTGTTTGAATGCTAACGGGGGTTGCTGCTAGACGTTTCACTCTAGGGACATCTACTTTAACGCTGTACTGTTATAAAGTAACTTAAAGTAATTGAACATGTATTTCTATTAACATGTTATTTCTATGTTATTAACTGTGTATTTATAAATATTTTATGAAAAACCGAAAAATATTGTATTTTACTTGTAAAAATTAAGGTATCTTAAATTTTCATAAAGTTTCTTAAACATTTTAGATAAAAATTATAGGCTACATACTATTGTAATAGTACTCTCAAGATCATTCCTATATACAGAGTGGCAAATTTCTGAGATTAGAGTATAACATTGTTGAAACAAAAGATATCACTTTCAAAAGTGGTCACATTTAGTACAGTTTTTGAGTGTACATTTTAAAATATTTTTGATTATACAGGGCGTTTCAAAAAGTCATGGCCGCATAAACTTACACATTTTTTAAATATAACACACTATAGTTTCGAAAGCTTTTTAAAATATATAGCATCTCAATGTATTGTAAAGGGTAGGAGGAGGAGCTAGGTAATTATTAATTCAATTTACACCTACTTTAACCCTCTGTATAATAATAATTTAATATAAAAGTAATTAACATTAAACACAGCTAATGACATGAAAATAGCATGTGAATAAAAATATATGTTAAATTATTTTAAGGTACTTTTTAACAGATCGTGTGTAGGTACATTATACATCAACATGCTATATTTTTTTAAAACCTTTGATGAGGTCTTTTCGAACCTTAAAGAAAAAATGGTGTGTTTTATTTTAAAAAATGTAAGTTTATGCTGCCACGGCTTTTTGGAACACCCTGTATAATCGAAAATATTTTTGAAATGTTTACTGAGCAACTGTACTAAATGTGACAAATTTTAAAGTTTCTTTTTGTAAACTAATGTATTTTCCGATATTTGAAGTTTGTGCCGTTTTGTTATAAAAATAGCATAATAATAGCATCATCATAAATATTTGTATGAACGTTGTTGTGTAGTTATATTTGAGTTTTTTGGTGAAAATTAAACAACGAAATTAGTCGATTAATATTCCTTCTATAATTCACAAAATATATTTTGTATTAATAAATTAAAAAACAAAGTAAAACATACTCACATCAAAAAAAATAATAACCTAATAGATACACATAAAAAATATAATAATTTTACCATTTACAATGAAAATAATATCCAAAACTTAAGTAACCAAGATATTCCCCATGAAATTAAAGCAATTTTACAATTAGGCCCTAAATATAATATTTATGACCCACAAAACCTTTACCTATAAATAATATAATAGTTAATATTGAAAGTCAAATTGATGACATAGATGAAATAAAACAAAATAAAATAAGAAGTAACATTTGCAATATTATTACTAATTATAAAAATACTAATAAAAATAACATTTACCTCTTAATGTTCAATTACACAATAAAAAATCTACTTAACAAAATCAAAAAACCAAAAAATTTTTACAAAAAAAATAACTTATTAATTTTAGAAGCTGATAAAACAAATAAAACTATAATTATGGAAAAACAAAACTACACAAATAAAATGCATAATCTCCTTAAAGATAATAACATTTACAAAATAATAATCAATAAAATCCACTTATTAAAAATTATATGAAAACTTAATAATAGATAAGAATGTATATAATAAACTAATCTCACAAAATGGAGTTGCACCAAAAATTTACGGTCTACCAAAATTACACAAACCTAATTTGCCATTACGACCTATCGTCGCTTCATTCTTAAGTCCTACTTATAAATTCTCAAAATTTCTATCTAACATACTAAGTAATATTACATTAAAAAACAAAAATATTATTAAAGATTCATGGTCCTTTAAAAATCCATTAATAAATTTAAAATCTTACCTAATTACAAAATTTCCTCCTTAGATATAGTTTCTTTATATACCAACATACCTACTGATTTAGCTACACAGAAAATACAAAATATACTAAAATACCTAAATTAGATTTTTATCAATATTATTGAATTTATCCTTAACTCTAGCTTATTTTTACTTTTTGAACAAAAAATTTACAAACAAACTTCTGATGTTGCTATGGGACACCCTTTATCAAGCACTATAGCTAAATTAGTCTTACAAAAAATGGAAATAGAAAAACTTAAACAAATTAAAAATTTAGCTTATTATAAAAGATATGTAGACGACATAGAAATAGAAAATATAAAAAATATCTTTAATAACTATCATAATAGATTAAAATTTACTTTAGAAATAGAAAATAAAGAAAGAAAAAATAAAAGGGTAAAGTACCTACTAAAGGAAATTATCATTATAAACAAGGTTATGAAGTGTTGTTGTTGTGTTGAATTGCTCAATGGTATATGTACCAAAATGAAGAATATTGTATTTACATTTACTGAAATATGGTTCATAAAATTGCAAACATTTAAGATGATGATTTTGCTATTTTTAATTAAACACATAGCAAAACGGTGTAAGTCATCATAGCTTGAACCAAATGCTAAAAATGACTTAGATTTATTACAAAATTCAAATTCCTTACAATGTGTATTGTTCATCGAGTATAATGCAAATACACAAAATAAATTTAAATAATGAACAATTTTTTCTGTATTTTTGTCTTTGAAACTGCGTAAGTACTAATTAAAAAGTTTCCCGATTCAAATTACTTAAAAATTCCACATTCAAATTAAGTTGTATTAAACATTTTTATTCCTGTGAGATTAAGAAATTGTAAAAAAAATGGGGAAAAAATTTGTTGTTTATGAATTTGAGAAAAAAAATGGGATTCTTTACAGGCTAAAAACTTAAAAAAGCATATACATATAATTTACAAACGACACATTCTTAATTTTAAATTCTACATTATGATTTAAATCTGAGTTCACAATAAGTATCCTAATATAAAGCATTTCTGGAAATAAATATCAAAATGTTTCATAAAGTACTTTTTCTAAATATGAATTTTAATTATACTTGTTACAGTAGTTTGATTTTAATAAATTACATATTAGTTTCTTCCGGTTAACATACAGGATACTCAGTATTTGACTTTATATGTAGTGACATGTCTCGTAAGAAGCTAGAGATTGTTTTTTGCGGCGTTTCTAAGTACCCTACTTTCGCTTTTATCTTGTTAACGAAGTTTTCCTCTTCCGAAACATGTATTCCTCCAAAGCTCATCCATATTTCAGATCATATGTGTATTATACGCCCTACAGACACCTAAAAAAGACGACGTTATTCATGAGCTGGGAAACGATTTATACGGGTATAGGTATAAGAGTTTAGTTCTTTCAGTTCGTCAGCAAGGTAAGGGTGTTGAAAGTAGTTCAACGCTATCGCATTATCCCTTGGAGCGGAGATCAAATGTCGCCCATTAAAAATACCTGAGTACCGGAAGATCGAGGGAGACTGATTGCGAGATTTATGATGATGCTTAAAGGTCCTATATAATACGGGTCGCACTAAATTAGATGGATTTTAGATATCATCAGACCAAAAGCGATCGATTGCCATCGAGATCGAACTATTACTAGAATCCAGTTAAACGAGTTCAACTTGATTGAACACGCAGATCTGTCGGCGATAACACAAATTACTCCAAATTAAATTTCAAATGATACAAATAAGCGCAAAACGAATTACTTTATATTGTACGAAAGAATCTTTTTCTTTGAAATACAAGCACATTTTTACTTTCCGTCAACATTTTTAATATTACGCAAAGTTTATATTTAAAAATCATAATGGTGATACGACGTTTAAAAGACGATTTTAAATAAAAAAACAAAACGAAGAAACGAACATGAGCATCCGTTTCGCATTTACGTTTATATATCTTGAATTCAAAGCATTCCACAAAAAGTAATGATACGAAAAAATGTTAATGGAGCTGCTATGTATTGTGTAAGTCTAACGCACAAATTAATGATGGTGTTCTTGAAAATTATGCCTGCCATTTACTTAGCAGTGCGCACAAATTAAAAACGAGATCAAGTTCTTGTCTAGTACCCTGCTTATTATTTGTCTTGTTTGTTTTGTGAAAATCTTTACATATTTCATTAATAAATACAACTATAAGCATATACAGGGTGAGTTTTTTAAAGTGTTACAAGGGGATATCTAGGAAACGGCTTAGAATTTTTTTTGATAAATTTTGGTAAAGTAATATGCAAACGCGGGGACATACTTAAATAGATTTTGATATTTGCCCCACCTCCCTATTTGAGGAGCGGGGGTTAACTTGATTTTTTAATGGAAGTTTTTTTTTTAATATAAAATTGAACCTACGTAAGAAGCTAGGTATGTGTGAAAAAATTTTTGATTTGCTCATTCGGTTACGGAAATAAGATTTATTAGGTTAAAATACAAACAAAAATTTCTGTTTGAAATTGTCTGTTATGATGGACGTTGATGTTGACTATTATTTGTTTCATGGAAACGCGTTATTTTTTAATAAAGGACAAAGTGATGGCGATTGTACCTACAACTGTAGAAGATATGAAAAACAGAACCGGTTTGCCTGTTCATTAGTGACACCTATAATGTTGCAGTATGTACGGAATTCATTTAGAAAAAGAGTGAGAAAGTGTTTGGAAGTTGAAGGGGGACATTTCGAGCATGACAGACGATAAATAATTCGAAATTTAATTGTTAATTTTTGTTTGTATTTTAGCCTAACAAATCATATTTCCGTAACCGAATGAGCAAATAAAAAGTTTTTTCACATACCTAGCTTCTTCGTAGATTTGAATTTTATATTAAAAAAAACTTCCATTTAAAATCCAAAGTTAACCCACGCCCCTCAAATTAGGGAGGTGGGGCAAATATTAAAATATATTTTAATATGTGCCCCTGTTTGCATATTACTTTACTAAAATTTCAAAAAAAATTCTAAGCGTTAATTACATTTTTATCTATTCAGCAAATTGAATAGGGTAATTTTTAACATAGAATTAGATGAACATTACACAACGCGTAAGAATATTGTTTTGGTGGGCTTTGTTATCTGCAATCTATTCGTGTTTCTTTAAGAGCAAAGTCGATTAAATTCTTACCTCTTAATCTGTCATTAATAAAAAATCATCATTCCTTAAATCATCACTGTACTTTTTAGATTCTAAATACCATTTACATAAACTCCTAAAATCTTAATAATTATTTTATTTAAAAATTATACAGACGAAGCATAATTTTTGAACTTCGTAATAACGCTGATGCATACATAACTGAAAAAGGAGATGTACTTATTATACAATAACTCAACAAAATATGCTATGGCTGCAGCATGCTGTCGGATTGGATAAAGAAATATGAAGTTATAGGAATTACATTTTAGATAGAAATATGAAGTACAAATTGGAAATAATCATTTAGCAGCTTGAATTAATTAACCTGTGCTGCGTGATTTGCTTAACGTGATTAAAATTATCTTGATTTATAATAATTTGTTTGAAAAAAAAAAAAAAAAAAAATAAAAGAAACTTCTAAACATTTGTGCCAACCGTTAGCAGCTAATAGAGGTGCAAAATTATAAAATGTGATATGGGAAAACCATGTTCACAAATGTATCCCTGACGGGTTCCGGTTCTGAGAAATCTGTTTTATTTTCTATTTTTTGAGCATAACTTTGTTAATATATTTAAAGTTGAGTATTGAGATTTGGTACACAATTAATGGTAGGGAAACTAAACGCCACCTAAAGAAAATTTCTTACTTTTTTGTTTATATTTAGCAAAATTGATTAAAAATTCAACTCAAAACAGTGAGCACAATGAGCCCTTTTAATCACAAGTGAGAAAAGTAAATAATTTTCTTTACAAGTGAGCAAAATTTAAAAGAGTAGAATTGCTTGCATACCCGAATACAATACTTCCAACAATTATTCTGTTACAATGAGATTATAATTAATTCAAATTATATAGAAAGTAAAACAATATCCTTATAGTTATGTACCATCTATTAATTTAGTTTAAATATATAGAAATTTGTCAAGAATATAATTAGTTTTGACGAATTTATGGTAAGTTCTGTTGAACGTATACAGGGTGTCACAACATATGTATTACAGCTTGAGAGGGTTATAGAGGGCAATAAAATAAACAACTTTTTTTAGTAAAATTTTTATGTTAGACAAATAGTTACGCCAAGATGGCGCCCCAAAGTCAAAAATTAAAATTTTAATGGCTTTTTTGACAGTCCTAAAACAATTGAAAATAATCAATAGTATCTTATAGTATGTTTTAGTCCAATTCAAATTTGACAAAAATTTGATCTAGAAAATTCAAAATGGCGGATTCAATTTTCAAGTACTTGATGTAATAATTTGATTTAAACGAAAATTTGGTTTTATTGGTTTCAAATAAATAAAAAGAGATAGTGCAGTTGATTTTTGAAAATTAAAAAAAATGGCCACGGTCGATTCTTGTCGAAATAAAAAATGTCAACCAATTTTGATGAAAATTTACAAAGTGTACTTTAAAAATATTATTAAATGTAACTGTCTAACAAATTTTTAATAATCTTTAAAAATAAAAATTTTGTAATGACTGTAAAAATTGAAAAAATGGATGTTATTCGAATACAATGAAAATTTGTACGAATAGTCTCCAAGTATAATTGAATTGTGAAATGTGGAGTGTTTTTGTATATTAAAATTAATTATTTTAACACGGGTAAATTAATATTTACGTAATTAAGGAACAATTTGTAAAAAATTATAATTACATCTTGGTTGCCTTTCGCAATTCCTATTATTTTCGGTTGTTTATTTTATTAATTAGATGCTAAAGTTTTAGCTTATAAATTAAATACATTTTAATTTTGACATTTCATTTGGTTTTAGAAGAGTTTAGAGACCATTTTGCAAAGTTTCATAATATTTGAACGCCATTAATTTTTTAATTTTTTAACTTTAAAGTCGTACAAAATTTTTATTTTTAAAGTTATTAAAAATCTGTTCGACAGTTACATTTAATAATATTTTATACCTTTTTATTCACAAAAATTGGTTACATTTTGTATTTCGACAAGAATCGACTGTAATATTTTTTTTAAATTTTCAAAATCAACTGCACTATTTTTTTTTATTTAGAAACCGATAAAACCAAATTTTCGTTTAAATCAAATTATTACATCAAGTACTCGAAAATTGAAACTTCGCCTATTTGAATTTTTCTAGATCAAAATTTTTGTCAAATTTGAATTTGACATAATAAAACATACTATAAGATACTATTGATTATTTTTTAATTGTTTTAGGACTGTCAAAAAACCATTGAAATTTTTTTTGACTTTGAAGCGCCATCTTTACGTAACTATTTGTCTAACATAAAAATTTTACTAAAAAAGTTGCTTATTTTATTGCCCTCTATAAACCCTCTCAGGCTGTAATACATATATTTGGCACCTCTGTATACTATTAAATTAGTCATTCATAAAATAATTATTTTTTAAAAAATTATGTTTTACGATTGTGGAAAAAATCATGTTTAGCACACGGGAGCAATGTCTTTTTCAATGTCTGAAAATTGGCCATACTTTGCTCACTTGTATTAAAAATAGCTGTTCGTAAAATAAATATTAAAAATTATCTGAAAATGTGTTTTCCCAGTGAACGCCAACTGTAAGCCAATGAACGCCACATTGTTGTCTAGTAAACGCACAAAGTTAGTTGTAGAACAAAAATCATGCAATTTTCTCGGTTTGTGGGTTTTGACATGACATTTGTAATAAATAATTTCTATTTAAATAGTTTATTTATTACAGTTATATAAAAATGGACAAAATTTATAGAACAAAAATCAGGGTTTTATCTTGTCTAAATTTATAGAATTTTCAACGAGAATTGTTTTTTTGGGCTTACTATTTTATTTTTTTTTGGAACGGTTATTTTTAAATTGCCCTTTTTTTCCCTTTTTAGCTGAATATTTGTGTTTTTTAGCTACTCCTTGATCTAATAATTTTTGTTCTCTTTCTTTTTATTCTTCTATTTTACTCAGCATTTCTTAGCCTTTACGCTGATTTTCTTTCTTCTTTTTTCAGCTTGTTCATTCTTAACCTTCTTTGCTAATCCGCGTTCTGTTTTTTCTTCTCTTTTTGTAACTTTTCATCTTCTTGCTTCTTTCAATTTCTCTTCATGTACCTGGCTTTCAAGCTTCAGATGTAATAGCAAGTATTGGTTTTCCTTCTGTTGAGATGTATTTTTAGAGGCGTCGTGAAAAATGTAGATGTTTTTGGAAATGGCAATTTTCTCATCCTCTCATCAAATCACTGATATTTGAATTGGAACATTGATAACATTACTGATTTTTCCATCATTATAATTAATCAATAATAAAAGTTGTGGAGGCAATAATTGTTGTTGCAAATCTAACCAATTTTGCAGCAAAATTGAATGTTCCGAATGATTATGCTGATTATCAATTTTTGGAGCAGAATATTCATCATTTACAGTTTCAATTTCCAAAATGTTCTTGATTTTAAATTTTCCAAATATTTAATTAAATTATTTCAGAATTTGGAACTGTATAATTTGTAAACATTCTCGAAAATTATCTAATAGGTCATCTGGAATATTACATTAAGGTTCAATAATAAAACATTGTCATTATTACAATTATTTTCATCCGGTTGGTCGCCGAGTGCCCTCTCTTTAATAGTTTTATGCCTAGTAGCTATGCACTTTGAATAATCAATTCGATCCGGATTGAAAGGAAACAATCCGTATGCTTCAAACGATTGTTTTATAACGTTTGCATCTAAAGCTTGTTTGTATGCCTTGTCAAAAAGTAGAGCGAAAGTAAGTTTTGTTATGAGTTTTGTGGTATCTTGCGAATATTCGGCAACAACTTTTTTCCAGCATTTTTTTAAAGGACAAAAAAGACAATAATGTATTATTTGGTTTTCTTTACAAAATTCGTGCAATTCAAGGCTAATGTACGACTTATAGCCGTCAAAAAATAATATTACAGAGAACTGAATTCCATTAGCAACTAACTGTGGATGAAAAGCATTTGCAATGAATTCAATAAATGTCGCTCCGGTCATCCAACCAGTTTCAGTATTTCCCGGAACATAGTCATCTGGTAAGGATAACCCAGTCTCACTTGGTACGCGTATATACGGGTAAACGATCATGGGGCGAACGTCGTCCCCGCTGGCAGCATATGAACATAAAACAGTAATATCCATTTTTTTCTTTCCTGGAGATTTAGCGTATACATTTTTTCACTCCTGGGTCCCAATACTTTGCCAGTTCTTAGACAAAGATCTACCCCAGTTTCATCCATATTATAGATCCTAGATGGATTTTCCAAAACATCCAGTAATTCCATTTCTTTTAAATAATTTTTTACCTTATTGAACCATTCACGGATGGACTCTTCAGTGAGGGCTGCTCTGCTTTTTTAAAGCGTTTTGTATGTTTCATAGCAATTTCAGGATGGCGTTTCATAAAGAGGTTCATCCACTTCTCTCTTGGATAATTTAGAAACCAATGGCATCCTGCATAACAAAACTATGGTGCTTTAGCATCGTTAAGATTTGTTGTCGCAGAAACGGAACTGTTTAAACCGACATGGGCGCTGGATAAGCACTGCAGTTGCAGGAAGATATATTGGAGATTTTCTGGGAGCTAAAATAACAATTGCAAATCAATTAATTAACCAACCGTCTCTACTAGTTAATCTATGCCACAACTGTCTACCAGCTCTTCAATACCATAAACCTTTAACAGCTCTTCAATACCACAATTCTCTACAAGCTGTGCAAACTTTCCATGAGTGAATTAATTCAAACCTTCAATGACTTCCACTAATTTTCAACAAATTTTAAGTAATTCATCTTCTACTCAAAGTCTAAAAATTAAATTTAAATGATGGCAATTTGCCAAATGTTAACTTATTGCACTTACAAAATTGTACGATAAAGTTTAATCTTAAATAGTCATATGAGGTAGACAAAATATATTTTTTAAAGAATTACCTATTTCTTTTAGGCTCTTCCAAAAGTGGAGGTAAAAAAAAACACCGCCTTTTTATAAAGTTATAACCGATGTTTTGCCCCGTATCAGATGGAGGCTTCTTCAAGGAGAAAAACTTCCTTTTTGGCCATTTTGTTAATCACAAAAAACGACAACAACATGTAAAACATGGACAAGATTGTTGTAAAACCGTACCGAAGAAGTTGAACTTAGTTTAAAATTTTTTTTTCTATTGAATACTTTTTATACGTTTTAGACTTTATTAGTGTTCTTTGTTCTTTCTAATCTTCATTTTTTTGTTGACTTTTCGCCGTTGTGGTTGACATGAGTTAACCCAATTTAGTTAATAAAGTGTCCACAGGGGAATCCATGCAATTGCAATCCAAATTTTGGCAGTTTTTTCTAACTTCCAAGTCCATTATGCTACTTTTCTGAGACTTTGCTTTCAACTTACAAGTTTCTCTTAAATCAGTTTGTTTTAAATGGAAAGCTTTTGGGTTCATAATGTTAATAGTTTAGAAGACGTCATGGGTTAAGTCATGTTCATTCAAGTTTGTCAGGGACGGAAACGTATGGTGACAGGTTCTATTTTCAATGCAAATGGGCCGGTCTTTTAAGAGTAGTAAGATTATTGGTGGGGTTGTAGTGGGAGAAAGTGTTGCTTCTTTGCGCTGTTTAATATTCAATTAGTTTAGTACCTATTGGAACCAGTACGGTGTTGTAACAGTAGATAGCAGGCGTAATCTAAATATCGCTAAAAATAAATCGAAATTACAAGTCGAAGTTGTCACATATCATTAGAGGACATATTAAAATGTACACTACGACAAAACTAAGCGAATATTCTTGAGTTTAAAGAAGACAAGTTAGATTTTAATGCGCGACCCAGCTGCTCACAGATTGAAGACGAAAATTTTGAAACCACCACCGCCGATTCTGATTGTGAAGACGAGAAAATCGTACAAAGAGAAGTTCGACCGATGAAATCGTGAAGGAAACAGCAAAAAGGTGTACTAAGAATAAATGGATTTAAGCCGTTTGTGTCTCAAGCTTCCGCAGCGAATCAAATAAAGTGAGTGATTCCGAATGTTCACACACGTCGCCGTGCATTTGGCCTCCCGGAGATACAACGTTAAAACAAAACGCGCCTGCAACTTTATCTCAAAAATTTGCCCTTTGCAACGCCATATCTTAAAAAGTATGGGTCTCGGTAAGTTGCTGAATAGGACCAAAATTGTTGCCCACAAAGAAACCCGCGCAATCTGAGTGCGATAGCGTGGCATTGCGTGATTTTTCATTTCGTCTCGCAAAAAATAATTCAAAAAATTCTCTTGCGCGACTCAAAAAATGTCAGTTCAATTAATTCGCGAAAATAAGACCAAAATGTTGAATGTCAAAACTAAAATTAATGGGTATCTTTAGAGACACCTGGACTCGTAAATTTTCGCCAATCCAAATAAATCCATTTGTTTCGGAAAAACTAATTTTCGAGCATATACAGGGTGGGCACTATCAACGAATTATTCTTTAACACTAAAACGACAAATAATGTATAAAATCTTAAGACATACATATATCGAGATTATTTGAAACCACATTTTAAAAATATTTTCCATTGTACAGGGTGCTCCAGAAACACGTACTATATCAAAGTTGGGTTATTTTAAATGGAACACCCTGTATTTTTTTCTATTTTTGAATTGTACGATAAAAATAATGTATGTTCTTTAACATGTCACTATACCAACTTACATCCGTTTCTGAGATAAATCGATTTTACCTGATTTGCAGACCCTCCAAAAATGCAATAACTTCAAGATAAATAAGAACAAGCAACTTTGGTTTACACCACCTTACTAAGAACCTTCAACATCTCTTTGCAATATTTACTATTATGTTATGATGTACAGAGTGTTTTAAATACTACCGCATAACGCTAACGACTTAAAACTTAAATAACTTGCTTAACTTAAATGGAACACCATTTTGTAGCCTGTTGGAATCAGGAACTAGTTACCTTTAATCGGTATTAGGTTACCAACCCCTAACTCTGATAGTTTTCGAGATATTTTAAAATTTGCTAGTTAAATAATTTGCAATTTACTGGAATTTAAGTTACCTGTGAGATATCAGTAAAATAAACATTATCTTGCAAACATTTTTAATGTATAGGCCAATCCAGCTTTAAATATTAACCTTAAAAAATTTTTTTTCAGAACAAAACAACAGAAATGTGCTCATGACTTAGGCCAGGCTCTAAGAGTCAGTCGAATCACGCCCACCTGTCACAAACAACAGCAACCGTTATTAGTTTCAGCAAAAATCGATGACACTGTAAACATTGGTAACTTTGTTAAAAAAATTTTAAAAATAATGGTTTTTGAAATTATCGTACTACTATTAGAGCGATTTGTATTACATTCTTAGTTAACAGGTTAAAGTTTGTCGATGTTTACAGTATGATTGATTTTTGATGTACCAAATAACGGTTGCTGTTGTTAAACATCAGTAAATTGTGACCGGTGTGCGTAATTCGACTGACTCTTAGAGCCGGATACTATTCATAAGCACATTTCTGTTTATTTTTTCTGAAAAAAAATAAATATTTTTAAGGTAAATATTTAAAACTGAAAGTTGCAAGATAATGTCCATATTGATGATATTTCACAGATAACTTAGACTCCAGTACATCGTAAATTGTTAAACTATCAAATTTTAAAATATCTCGAAAACTATCATAGTTAGGGGTTGGTAACCCTAATACCGATTAAAAGGTAATTAGTTCCAGCTTTAACAGGCTACAGAAATTTAGGTGTTCCATTTAAGTTAAGCAAGTTATTTAAGTTTTAAGTCGTTAGTGTTATGCGGTAGTATTAAAAACACCCTGTACATCATAACATAATAGTAAATATTGCAAAAGAGATGTTAAAGGCTCTTAGTAAGGTGGTGTAAACCAAAGTTGCTTGTTCTTATTTATCTTGAAGTTATTGAATTTTTTGAAGGGTCTGCAAATCAGGTAAAATCGATTTATCTCAGAAACGGAAGTAAGTAGGTATAGGAACATGTTAAAGAACATACATTATTTTTTATCGTAAAATTCAAAAATAAAAAAAAATACCAACTTTGATATGGTACGTGTTTCTAGAGCACCCTCTACAATCCAAAATATTTTTGAAATGTGGTTTCGAATAATATTGACATATGTATGCCTTAAAATTTTTAACATTATTTGTAGTTTTAATGCTATAGAATAATTTGTTGGTAGTGCCCCACCCTGTATTTCGAAAATTTTTTAAGTTTGGTCATGAGGAATAAAATTGTAGCGCTCTAAATTCTCTACAAAATAATCACTTGTACGAGCACGACATCGCGAGTTATAACCGATCAAAAAAATTTTTGCGATTATGGAGGGATCCTGAAAACTTAGATTTATATTTGGCAGGGAACCCTAAAACCTATGTGATTTTTTGTACGATTATTTCCTACTTACCTCGTTTTTCAGGACAATTAATTAATAATTTAAAAGTAATATTTTGTAACCTTGAAGGAAAAATAGTATATTATGTGACTTGGAGTACTGGCTCTATTTGGAAGCAAACTCTGAGCTTAACACAAAAATAAACGTTTTCTACTCTCCTAATATACTAATTGATTTACAGAGTGAGTTTTAAGTATGGAACGCCTCAATTATCTTAGAAACAGATTGTACGATTTTTATAGATTTTGGTGTGCAAGGATCCTGCGATACGTCCGATATTATGGTGGTATTTACATTTGTTGCACATATACATCGTGTTATTATTCCATTTTTTGATATCCAATTCTGACTTTATTCCCTTTCCGTTTCTCTTCTTCGCCAAATTCTTTAGTTTTCTTTTTCCCATTATTTGCATTCTATTTCCCCATGATTTAATTTTTACTAGTATAGCTTTATTTGTCTCCACTTTCCCTATTTTGTACGCATCTTCAATTTTAGGTTTCACACCTAATTTTTCTTCTATGATTTCTCCAATCTTTTTCTATATATTCTGTTGTTGTTATTTGTATTCCTTTCACTACTATATTTAATTTTCTTTTTCTTTGTCTTGTTCTTCAAGTTTTTCTTTTATCTTTTTCTAATCTTGTTTTCAAATCTTGATTTTCGGATTTTATTATTTTCCATTCTTCGTCCCTCTTTTCTAGTTTTTTAATTTTTAATTTCGTCTTCATTCTTTTGAGATTCTTCTTTTAAATATTTCATATTTACTTTAATTAATAATATTGAAGATATAGTAAATAGTGGGTGTGGAGGTAAGGAGGGAGTATTTTTGTTTTTAATGTTTATATAACAATCCAAATTTTTTGTTTACTTAAAAAAACAAAATAAAAATTGGATTGATTTGATTGACATAATAAAATATTAATCATTAAGAATGAGAAAAATGGACAATAAATATGTTATTTATAAAAATATAACTGAAACCAGATAGAGTAATTCAAAAGGCCTTCCACAAAGGCATGAATTTACAAAAAGATTAAAATATTTAACAAAATAATAAAAGATATATGTATATACAAATGTTTAATTTAGTACAATAATTAAAGGTATGAAAATATAAAATTATATCTGATTCATAAAATGTTTCCAGTAATAAAATATTTTTGAACTCAGTTTTAAAGGTCAAAGAATAAAGAATAAAGAATGTATTAATTTATAAAAATTAAATAATTGATATGAAAATTCAGTTGAAAAAAAAAGTTTTATATGAATTGAAACTCCAAATATTCAAATTGTAGACATCTTCACGAAAAGAATGTTCCTGTTTGGTTAGAATTAATTGGCGTAACTATTTTTAGAAAAGTGGACATCCTGTATGGGGTGAGTTTTAATCAATGATTTTAAATGGAAAGTACCCTTATACAAAATAGAAAAAATCTGATGTCGGTGTCCAGGGCTCTTTGTAGAAATAAACTCAGATCTAAAAACAACATTTGGTAATTTGCTGTTTAGTCAGAATTAATTGGCGAAACAAAAAAACATTTTTTAGCTCAATAGAGCTAACTTCTTTTTATATAAATTTGTTCTTGGAAATAAACTTGTAAGTTTTTAGTAACCCCGTAGATTACATCTTTCTACGACACTATAAGCTGAACAGGACCCTTTTTCAAAAGTAAGAAGTTGTATTAACGTGAACTTGAGAAGATTGCTTTATTATGTACTTCCACTATATTGGAAAAAAACTCATGATCAACTATTCTAAACAATAAAAAAAATAGGTACCCCAGATACCAACAAATAGAATCCAAGCCATTTGAAAGTTAACACTTAACTGGAGTTGACATGTTACTGCACTGACAATTCTCCAGTCGCAGCAATCGCAGCCAAGGAAACGAATTCTAGCTAATGGTCATATGACACACACGACGCAATCGATCTGCCCTCTCGTGCCACAAAACTTTACTAAATTTCCACCGGCGTAGGCCGGTAATCAACAATTTTCGGCCGATTTTGACCATTGTAAAGTTGACTACGATATAAAGTACTTTATACGATTTTCAATTACATGACACAGGCGGTATTCTTCCATTATTTTTGTCAAAAATTTAACTGTTATTTGCTCTGTCGACTGGAGTAGATATCAATTCTTGAATTAACGTATTTATAGTATGCTCCACATATACAGTGAATTTCTTTTTTAATTATTTATTTATTTATTTATTTATTTACGGGAACTCTACACTATTAAAAGAAACAAGTCAATGCATTGGCACGGCCTACCAGATTTTGTCGAAATCATACATAAAGAACAATTCCAAATAATAAAATAATTTGTTTAAGATTAAAATTGTGCTATATTTTATACATAAAATCGAAAATTGTACGTAATAAATAAATAAAGTAGTACTTTCAACAACTTTGTGTCATAAATATTCTAAAATAAACTTAAAGTTAAACTGTTTTAAAGGCTAATATTAAACACTTGCAATAGTCATTAGCAAAACTAAATTAAAACAAAATTAACAAATTAGGTACCTACACAATTTTTTTAAGCTACCTTAAATAACTAAAACAAAAAAACAGAAAATGACTTTATCGAACTTTAAACTAAAAAAATTCAAAGTGCCCGCCTTCTACTTCCATACAATAAGGAATTCTGTTTCCAAAAATAACACCTGCGTTCCTGAGAAGTGCCGGGTCTTGTATAAGATTTTCGTAAAATCTTTAAACTTTAAAGTATTATTCACAAAAAGAAGTCATTAGGAGATAAATGTGGTAAGCGAGGTGCCCACTGTATGGTACCGAGTCGACCTATCTAACGTTGTTGAATAAAAGCGTTTAAAAAATTCGTAATTGCAACTGTTAATGAACTGGAGCACCATCCATTTGAAAAAAAGGGGCCATTTAAATTTAAATTTTCGATTGCGGGCAAAACTCTGTCTCTTAGCAATTTTAAAAATTTTGATGACGTTAAATTTACGTCAATAAAGAATAGCCCAATAAAGTTGTTATTAACAATTCCAACCCACACATTCACTATATTGTTATATTGGGTTCTTGTGGCATTTTGAACATGGTGATTTGTACGGGACCAATACCTAATATTAAACGTTAGAAATTAAACCATAATTTTCACCAAATCAGAATCTCACCTGAAATTTTGCGAATTTACTTCCTCGTTTAATGTAAATGTCACCTCGTCTGTGAAAATAATGTTCTGTAAAATTTCTTGATTTCGTTCTAATAAATTGAACATTATTTTGCTGAAGTTTACGCGCTTTTCTTTGCCCACATCGAATAACTGCTGAGGTACCTTTTTCTACAATATGTTCAGTACCGTCTTTGCGAATTTCTTTTAGTATGGGTGAAAATGATAAGGAGGACCGTACCCCTGATGTTTTTGGAACGGTTCCACACAACTTAACAAATAAATATCACATTCTCGGCGAAAGTTTAATAGTGGAATTTTGTGTCCAAATTTGTTATACATAAGCCATCCATGTTCACAACAAATGTCTATGATCCAAGCAAAGAATGGCCACCACCATTATTTAGATCAATTCAACATCTACAATTTGCAACAAATTGGTCCACAATATCAACGCATCCCATAGAACAATTGTACTTGGCAATAGGTCTCGGAACGTCCACTGGAATTTTCTTTTTTTTCAGAACGACTATATCGATTAGATTTTTTCATTGCTTGTAAATTATCGCAATTAGTAAGTACTGTAACCATATTGTTATCATTCCAATGAATTGCTAAAATTTCATTTGTGGCTGATGATGCCATAGGTTCTCATGGTGTTTCTTTGAAAACCAGCTTATTTGGAAGTTTCATCAATCTATTTGCATCGATTTTCCCGTAGTGTCCCAGTACCGACAATTTTCAGTAAATTCAATCTTTGTAATAATTTTAAACAGATTGTCAAAATACAGCTGAGTACTGACTCTCGCATCAATGTGATCAACTAATCCAAGCACCACATTCCCTCCTTGACCCAATCCAGTATCTGCAAGGCGAGTTGAAGCGCCACCATAAGGTTCTACATGTCGTATACGACCTGAAGGTTCAGCAGCCTGTCCAAAACTTAAACCCAAATCGAATTGGTTTTCCTTTTACAAATTGTTTTACGCCATGTCGACCATAGTACGGTATGATACTCTCGTCAATGCTAAAGTATTGATCTGCACAGTTCATACATTTGTCTATTGGCAACTTTAGTTGCCTCCAATAAAGTTGTTATTAACAATTCCAAAAAAAAAAAAAAATTATAAAATTTAAATTTAAAAAAAAAATAATAAAAAAAAAATAAAAATTAAAAAAAAAATATAATTATTTTTTTTTTAAAAAAAAATTAATTAATTTAAAAAAAATTAAATCAAAAAAATTTCAATAGATGCCATAGAATCAATTGAATTTTTCGTGGGTTGTATACATTTTTCAAGGAATAAGGTAGTTATTTTACAAAGGACTTTACTTTACTTAAGCTAATGCTAAAGAGTACTAAAATTTCCCAATTTGACACATCAGCGTCAATTGTTTTGTTTTGAGCTTATTATAGTGGTAGGTTATGCTAATGCATTGACTCGTTTCTTTTAAAAGTATACATAGGACAATCTAATGTAAAGTATACTTATAAACAATTCACTGTATTTTTGTGTGCCTGCTTACATTTACTCCTTCTAATATACAGGGTGTTGCTATATTTGACCGACAACGCTCTATCCCAGAGAGTTCTCGTAAATTGGTGAATTTTGATATCGGAATATGAACCAATAAACGGCTTAGTTACTGAGAAACAGGGTGTTGAAAGTTTAAAATAAAAATTAAAATTTTGCAATAAATCAAAATGCCTTTACATTTTTTTTTTAATTTGGTGACCACTATGCTCTTCAAGAAAGTCATATTTTGACTTTTCATAAATTTAACCAGTGACGAGCTATTTTTACGCCACTGGAGCAAATAATATTCATTTTGGTCAAACAAGTAATAACATTTTATGGTGCTAAATGAACGGTTTTGAAGATATTTGCTTTTAAACAAAAGTCTGCAAATACTAACATATTCCAAATTATTAATGCAGTGTAATTTGCCCGTCGACATTTTGCTAAACAATTTGCTTCAATTCATACTATTAATTCGATTTTTGTTCAAGAAGTAATACAAAAAAATATTTTATTTTAAACTTTCAACGCCCTGTAATTCAGTAACTAAGCCGTTTAAGGGTTCATGTTTCTATATAAAAATTCACCAATTTACGAGTCCTTCAAATTATATTGAAAAAAATTTCAATTTAATCATAAATTCATCTACTAAACATTTTCTTTAAATACATATAATAATTTATCCAATTAAAAAATACTGACAGCAAGATCTCTGAGCAGCAGGCGTAACAAAACACCCACGAAGCTAGATTGCATACAACCATAAAATATAACAGCTATTTTGTAGGATTCATAGTTGTCTAATTTTTTTTTCCTGTTTAGTACTATTCTCTTGAGTCCTTTTAAAGTTTATTACTGATAAGAGTTGAGTATCATCCGTATTTACAAGTTTAATTCAAGATCTAAATAGATGCAGAAGATGAAGTATGAAATAGTTTTTAAAACATTATTAATGATATAAATCGTACTAATTGATTTAATTACAAAGAAATGTTATAGTTGACTTTAAATATTTTACGTAAAAATATTTTATAAACCGCTGATAATAAATCTATTTTAAACCAAAAAATGACATGTCACCCGATAATATGTAATCAATTAACATTCGATATAAAGTACTAAAAATGTATGTATACAAAAGAATTGAAATGATGTAATTGCGATGATTGCATTTCGGTTTGTATATGAATCTAATTTCTAATCGTATTACAACTACATGGCGTTCCCGAACAAACACTACTGAAACAAACTTTAGAAGCTAGTTAGTTTTGCATTATAAAACAATTTAAATTAGTTGTTTACAACGGAATTTCCAAAGTTTGGTTATGACAACTTTTAGTTGGAACATTACATCGAAGGGCAGGTAACATAACGCACGATAATTAGAAACCAAAGCGTTCTTGAGCAAAGGGAAATTAACTTCAAATGCTCAGTGCAACTTCCACATTTCAATAATTAATTATTGAAGGGGAATAAGTAGGGTTTAGTTTAACTAACCCACCAAATAATTTCTCTTCTCTATTTAAACTCGAAAGCAGTTTTAATCTATTAAATTTTACATACGCGATTTGTGATTTATTTTAAAGATACCAACACAAAACTTTTATTTTCTAGAAAGTATCAGACTTGTAAGCGAACAAAATGTAATTCGTCGTCCCTTCTTTTACTCTTACCGACTTAATTCTTGCCCTAAAGCAATCTCCGCATTAGCACTTAGACCCAAGGGACACTAAACTTTTAAGTCCCGTAAATAAATTACGAATTTTCTTAATCAAGTTGATAAAAGGAAGCTTGTTTAGGTTGTCATTAATAAGTAAAAGATTTGCCGTTTTTAATTATTCGCGGTTTCGTTTTATGTAAATTATTGCAACCGGAACCACTCGATAAAATATATTTGATCTTTTACGCCCTACAACTGCAAACCAAATTTACAATCAATTATAGATTTAGTTTTTAAAAACAAACACTAACTTTGCACAGCTGTCTAAAGCAAAGTTAAGTTTGAGTTGTTAACAAAGTTAAGTCAACATTTTAATTAACGTTTACTTAAAATCGATAACATTATTTAATAGAAGTTAAGTTTACGCTTAAAAAATTAAGTAAGATCTCGTTTTTTAAATGAAAAAGTAAAATTAGTGAGATGAAAATGTGGCAAGGTTTATTTAAGTTCTATATCAATGTTTTATTCTTGTATATCGTAATTTATTTCTTAGAATGAACTTTATACTCAAATGAAATTCATTAGAATTAAATTTTTATTGCGACACAAATTTAGAGCAATAGAACTACGACATTAATCCATATCAAACCAGTAACCTGTAATTATAACATTAGGGTTTTTTATATAGGTTGGCTAAGAGCAGTGTGATTCTTCTCTTACGACTTGAAGAGTTACTAGAAAAATTCATTTGATACTATTTCCATGATTTCTAACGAGTCTCTTAAAATTGATTTTAGTTGTAGTGCAAAAACATTGCTTCAACACTTTTTACGTAGACTCCAATGCCGTTTTTAAAACGAGTATACGGGAGCACGTCAAAAAGTAATCGTATAAACTTACTTTTTTGAAATAGAACGCCCTGTGTATTTTTATCTATTTTATTTCTCTCATAAATACCCAATACATTTTTAGTGGAAAATTTGACACCTAATTATTTTAAGGTCTTGATAAAGGCCAGCCTTGTCCTGGCCGAAACGTTGACAAAAAAATTACATGGAGTTTTATTAGTTCTAAATAATTCTTTTTTGAGAGAAACGGTTTGTAAAGTAACAAAATGGAACACCCGAAGTGCTTATTATACGTTGACAATACCTTCTTTAATTGGTTTCTAATTATTTTAAGTTCTGGATAAAGGACAGGCCTGTCCTGGCCGAAACGTTGTCCCAAAAAAATACTTAGAGTTTTATTCGTTCTAAATAATTCACTCCACTACCACTCTGACCAGAAGGCGCCAATCTATAATTGTAATCAATTATCCGGAGAAGATTCTATAATGCCGTTGTCATAGTTACTTTAGGTTTAACTAAGTTTGACTTTCGAAAAAAGTGTATAATTGCAAATTTTTGTGTTACCTGCTCCTGAAATCGATAAATAAAATCTTTTAAATATGCACAAACTTAACAAAACTGCCGTCGTCAATCTTTCATCCCTCCCAACTAAACACAAAGCTGCAGCCCGAATTGACCAATGAGGAAACAAACTGCATCAGTTTCATCTTGGATCTTAGATAATATCCGCTATTCTGCTGGGACAACTATTTATAAAACTGAAGTTTTAGAATGGAATATTTGGATTTGTGAAAGTCATGCACAAATATTTCTTTTAAATAGTGACACCTCGGCTTGATGCACCTCAAACAAAAGCCGTTATGCATACTACAAGTTCCACTAATGCCTGGAAGAAACTCCTTTTAAGAATTCAATTTCCATTCTCAGAGTCGCCAGCTGAAGATTCTGAATATCACAGACGGAACGACATGGGTAAAAAAAAAAACAAACAAGGAATTCTCTTAACACAAAAGCCTTGATGACTTCATTAAAATCATCTTCTACTCGTTACG
Source organism: Abscondita cerata (assembly GCA_030710515.1). Lineage (NCBI taxonomy): Eukaryota > Metazoa > Arthropoda > Insecta > Coleoptera > Lampyridae > Abscondita > Abscondita cerata. The sequence goes on along the minus strand of JALBCR010000382.1, from coordinate 111,352 downwards.
TAAAATTTGATAACACAACTTACAAAATTGGAAGAAAAGTGGAAGTAAAACTAGCTGACGGAGACATTCACGGGACACTTCGAGTATTATTAATGATTACACAATACCACTAACTGACGTCAGTTTTAAAAATGTGATGTCCGAAATCGTTGTTCGTTTTCTAATGCATCTTAAAGTTAGGCCACACTTTTGCAAGTGCAAAGATGGGAGGATTGGGACTGCGGTGCGCTAAAGATCTCACTCCGCCTTCTACCTTTTGCAAACTTTCATTTCCACTCCTCGGCTCGATTACTTTGTTTCTTGCTCTCCTGGTTAGACACACTTTAAGGTATCTTTTGAATATGAAGGTTTAAAAATGTGATGTCCGAAATCATCTGAATGACGAAACTTTTAGAATCACCATTGATTGACGCAACGTTTGGGACGTAATCTTTGCCTACAACATGTATGTCGCTGTAGAGACCTAATGGATGTAAAAGGATTTGATGGTTTTAAACGTAAGATAAATTCGGAAAGACATACCCGACAAGCTGCAATCAACGAGCTGATCTAACGTGCGCTATAGTCTAGGAAGTTCGCTCTATATTGGAGCAACCAGCTTTTGTTTATCAAGATGGTAAATGTACTGACGGTATGACTTTAATCCCTTGGAAGTACGGACGTTCTTTGGTTTTGAACTTTTCTTGCATTGACACTTTGCCTCTTCATATGTATCGTATTGGAATCGCATTACAACGGGGGTATCTAACGTCAATTCTGGGGTTAATTCCTTCTGAAAAAGAACTCAACAAAATTTATTATTTTTACTTTCATCCAAGTGATTTTTCCATTTTTTTTTAATTTTAAAACGAGCCGCAGAGATTTCAGAGAGTGTTTGCCTTACAAAACGTAATATCTAATTTATTTTTTTTTTCTTTTGTTTTTTTTGTTTTTTTTGTTGGGGGTGGCTAAAACGAGCCGTCAGACGATTTTGGTTGGGGTTTACTTTTATGTCTTTACTTTATTAGTGTTAATTTTTGTGTAACAAATATTTAATTGGCTGTTCTATTTGTAAGGTGACTGTGTAAAACTAAGCATTTTAATAATAAATTGCGTAGAATAACTGAAATTGCTTAAAAACAATCTAAACATAACTCATTTGTTTCAAAATATTTTTTAACTTTGTATAAAAGTAATTATCTCGCCAATTTATTTTTAAAACTGTTAATATTATGTCCTTATTTTTGTTAATTACTTTATTCACCTGATAAAAATTGATGAAATATGAACTATAAACTACTTTAATAAATCGGTTATGGAAATTATTATAAACAGCTGATTTTTATTTGGAACAAGCCCACGTGCCGCAAAAAATGGCGAATTATCACATTGTGGTCTAATTACTCAATATTACTGTCATGTCTTCTCAATTCATCTGAACACCGATATTTCAAAATATGCAAAATTGCAAGCTTTCCTTAAACGGGCTTTACAAGACTATACGCCAAAAAAATCTAAAATACTAGAAGAGGATGGAGGTAAATAAATTTATTTGTGAGGCTGAAAATGTGAAATACCTTGCAATGAAAGTGTGTATAATTGTTGTAGATCTTTTCATAAATTCTTTGTAGGTGATCCTAATTATTGCGCACAGAGGAGCCTGTAGACGGGGGCAACTTGCCAACATGACACTGGATGATATCGAGTTCAAATCCGATTTAGTTACGGTTTCAGTGCCTAAAACAAAAAATTATAAGCCACGTTACAGGTGATAATTGGATTGCACTAGTAAAAGAATATTTTAAATTAAGACCACAAAAAGTTACATACCGTCGCTTTTTCCTCACTTACAGGAATGACAAATGTATAAATAACCTCATTGGGATAAATAAGATGAGGAACATTTGCAAAGGAATTACCAGTTTTCTTTGATTGCCACACCTGGAGCTGTACACTGAAAACTGTTTTAGATGGTCTAGGGTAACCTATTTAGCAAATCGTGAGGGCGATTAAGCGACGCGGAGGGTGGAAGTCGAGTGCCGTAGCAGAAACTTACGTTGATACATCTTTAAAACATAAAATTAATGTGTCACAAATGCTTCGCCTCCATACTGAAGTTCACCCAACTGGAAGCTCCAGAGGAGCAGACCCGAGACCAGACCTACCAATAGAGCTGAATTACAGAAACAACAAAACCATTACCGTTGACAATAGGAATGTGCCAACCATAAACATTCAAGCGCAAGACACAGCAAATGTGACATAAATATAAATAATTGCCAATGTAATAGAAATAATTAAGATTTATATTTTTTTTGTAATATTAATAAGTATAAGTAATCGTTCCTTCGTGTTAATCGTGTTCGTTCACTATCCGCTCACTTTGCGGTCAGCTGTTTCCGACCTGCAACACTCATTACACTTGAGTCGTTGAGGTCATTTTGCCGATCGAACTCTTAAAAATTAAATTCACCTAAATCCATTAAAGTACTTACAGTGTGCTATTATGAATAAGCCAATTGACGCCTACTGCAAAACGTTAATTGGCGTATTATTAAAGCAAATTACGATAATATATTTTGAATTCCAAGTACGTTTAATTGCATTGTTATGTTTTTCAAAATTAAAGAAAATATTCTATGTAACAAGCAACGAAAAATGATTTTTTTGTAACTCATGTGATATTACGACACCTCAGTGTGTTCATCACGCACTTATCACATTTGTTATACAAAATCATGCGTTTTACCATTCATTACACAAATCCTACACGTGTTTATTGCCTAAAGCAAAGAGTATACGATGCTAAAGTGCAGTTCCCTGTATACTAAAACTAGAAAAAACATTTTGTTGTGAACGATAATTTATTGATACGTTCTATGGTTTTTTTTTTATATTAGTATGATTGAAAAAAATGGTTCTAGTTGTGTTTGGGACATAAATTTGACAAACAATAAATTTGATCACAATATTATCCAACTACATTTCTGAGGATACATAAAATTCTAGTGTAAACAAGACCATCTAAATTAAATAATCAGATTTTGTTTCTAACTATAAATATAAAATACGAAGGCGTTATGACAATAACTATATATTATGGATTGAATAGCGACGATAAATCGGAATCTGTTACGAAACTCGACACGTGCTGTACGATAGGACTAATAGTTGGGGGATCCAAGGAGTTTCTTACCGGTCACCCTTCGTATTTGTATCCCTATGCCACATTTAACATTAACCCAAAATGAGATAAGGCTCGAGGATAAAAGCTTTTGCAGTAAAAATGTTTTTGTTTATTTGTGTCGAAATTGCACAAATTTTCTAGGCAACTTTAGACACAAACAAGATTAATTGTTTATAGACCATTTTTCTGTATATTATAGAAAGGCGCCCGTCATTTTGTGTTTTTTTTCAAAAACTCTGCAGCGATTGTACTTATTTATGCAGAGTTTTCAATAGTGTATACAAAATTTCTAAAGCGACTATATGTGTTAAACCCGAGTGAGGTTGATAATTGAGTTTAATCAATGGGGTTTGCTTAAGATAGGTGTATCAAATTAATTGTCACTTAACATTAGCAACGGTGCTTATATTGCTCTAGTGTGGTTAGTTTCGTGCCATTGGATGATAAAGCACGATTTCCTGACAAACTGTAGCTTCCGAAAAATGTATATCGAATAATTGGATAGCGAACGCGACAAAAACATTATCTGCATCGAAAAGGTTCGGTATCGCGAGGGATTAAAATCCTTTGGATAATACATGTGCAAATTTAACGGACAGGGACAGTCACATGCTTTAATCCGTGTTAAAAGCTGCCGTAGGTGCTGAGTCGGAGCGATACGCTATTTGCATACAAATGCGCCTACTGCGCTTCATAATTAAACATGCTACCCGTTTACTTCGGTTTCATGACACCCTCATTGTGTCGAGAGCACGAAACAAATGGACTGCATTATGTACTTTGCTTTGAAATAGTTTTAGTGTTGAATTAATACTCTTTGTACTTTCTAATATCCACAAAGATATATCTTCTCGTATTATGGTAACCAAATTAAATCCGAAGATAGTTAATAGTGATTTTAACACATACAATGTAGAAGTTTATTTTTTTTTAAAAAGGATTATTAACTTTAACTCATTATTTAAAATTATTGATTTATTTTCACAGTACATTATATTTGGTTATTTATTGTCTACATCCAAAATTTTTCATTTTAAGATTTTCTTCCGGCTGCCCTTCACTAATGAATGCAGTAATATCCATAAGAAATAAAATTTAAATAGATAATTACCTCTAAACCGTTTTTATACAATACATACTGTACTGCTTTTGTGGACAGCAGCATTTTATGTGACTGTGCTGTTTTCTTAAGAGCTGTTGATTGCCGCAGTAAAATTTTCAGGAATTCTATTTCGTTGACGTTTCTCTATGGCGTAACTTACTACCGCTTACTTTTTAACAAAAGGAAATAAGATAAATTCGTGTTTTCATTGTCAGTGTTAATCCCACGTCGACACAGGTTCTCACACACTTTTACTTGGATTTGTGTATACATATTATGTTTTAGCGTACCATCTCATTTTCCGACGGCAGAAAGTTGCCGAGAGAGTGTGATGTTGGGCAAATCAACACAGTCGAGTTTGAAGGCGTACCCACTGTGCACTTGATTGTACCTGCTTCGCAAATTATCTGATATACAGCCTATCCGTGTAGTACGCGGACCTTTGATATTCCTTTGAAAAGTAGATTTTTTCAAAATTGGTTTTGATCATCCTTTTGTTCCACTTTCATAGACCATCTGTCGACTTTGACATTTTAAATGGAAACAAACATTTTTTAGATTTTGTCTGAATTTATCTGAAAAAGTATGACGACTTTATGCATACGAGTCTTACTCAAAAAATTATACTTTTAGAGATATCGATTTTTAAACATTTAATTAGGTCAATATCGGCCTCAAGATATTTCACGTTTTTTAGGTTATTACTTGAAATATCAAATTCAAATTATATTCACACTTAGGAGGGTAATGACCAAAACCGTCCATGATTTAAAAGTTGACATCGATTATTCAAACTTTGTAATCGAAAATGATGAATAACTTTATAAAATCAAATGGAACACCCTGTATATTTATTAATAATTAATTTTATTGTTGTCACGGTTGTGTTAGTAATTGTCCAATCTACTATCACAATTGTATTCTATCTTTGAATTGATAGTAATAACACAGCTCTACAAAAAAAAAAAATTTTGTTGCCCTGGATATCTTAGCAAATTTTGATGTTTTCAAGTGCCAGATTACGAATTTATTCATGAAATTATTGGATGTGCTCTTGTTTTCATGATTATATTGCATATCTTATATTTTGATCAATTATCGGCTTGATTGCAATAAAAAAAATTTTTCCAGCTATGATTAGGGTTCTGCGCACCTTTTTCGCGCATACAAATATCACGTGATCCCCGCGCTTAGGCCCATATCCAGCAGAACAGCTGATCTCAGTTATTCGACATATTGCATCTGTATAAGTTGCCGTGTGTCAATACTTTGTTTCGTTTACTGAATTTTCATTCTAATATATTTTTCTTGTCTTTTAAAACATGAGTTCATCACGAAGAAAGTGTAAATATAGTACTGATTTGTTTTGTTATATTTGTGGGGTTTATATAACGAAAAAACGAAAGAGAAATATCACAGACTTCGTCAAGGAGACTTATGCCGAATATTTCGGTTTTAAAATGGATAAATTAGATAAGCATTGGTTCCTCATAAAGTCTGTAAGTCTTGTGTTGAGTCTTTACGGTTGTGGAGGAAAGGAGAACGTGCTGGATTAGATTTTGGTATTCCTATGATCTGGATGGAGCCTAAAAATCATTTCGATGATTGTTACTTTTGCGTAGTAGATGCGAAAGGTTTTAATCGAAACCAAACGTGGAAATATCCAGATTTACAGTCTACAAAATGTCCTGTTTTACACAATGAAAATCTTCAGCGGCCTATATACGTTTCAAAAGTAATTCGGATACCCTCAGAAACAATGATGTTGCCAAATTCACAGAAATCTGTACAGTCTACCAGTGGAAGTGAATGGGAGGGTGAAACATCTACGCCAAAGTTATTTTCTCAAAATGAACTCAGTGATTTAATACGTGATCTGAATTTATCAAAAAGGATCGGAACTGTTAGCTTCAAGATTGAAAGAAAGAAATTTATTAGCACCGATGGTAACAATTACCACATATAGAACACGCGAAAGTGAGTTACTACAATACTTTAGTGAAAATGAGGAACTAGTGTACTGTAATGATGTCGCGAAGCTGCTTCTGGATATGGGCTCAAAGGAATACAAACCTACTGAGTGGCGCCTATTTATTGACAGTTGTAAAAGAAGTTTAAAATGCGTCTTACTGCACAATGGAAATAAATATGCATCAATTCCGATTGCCCATTCTACAAAACTCAAAGAAGAATACGAAAATATAAAATTAGTTTTAAAAAAATTAATTACTCGGAGCATCAATGGTCGATCTGCGTGGATTTCAAAATGGTTAATTTTTACTCGGTCAACAAAGTGGATACACGAAATACCCTTGCTTCATTTGCATGTGGGACAGTAGAGCAAAGCAACTTCATTGGAAACAAGATGTTTGGCCTGTAAGAAATTCTTTAACGGTCGGTAAAGCCAATGTAATCACGGAGCCGTTGGTATGCAGAGACAAAATCATACTTCCACCATTACATATCAAGTTAGGAATGATGAAGCAATTTGTGAAAGCGTTGGACAAGGAAGGAGATTGTTTCAATTACATTTGTAGAAAATTTCCGAAGCTTAGTATGGAAAAGTTGAAAGGTGGAATATTTGATGGTCCTCAAATACGGCAATTGATGAAAGATACAGATTTTATCAAAGCTATGACTATTCCGGAAAGTGAAGCTTGGAAAAGTTTCGTGTTGGTAGTTGAAAATTTCCTAGGTAACCATAAAGCACCAAATTATGAAGAAATTGTGCGAAGTATGCTGACAAACTTTCAGACTCTTGGAGCAAATATGAGTATCAAGTCACACTATCTCCGCAATCATCTGGACAAATTTCCGGATAATCTAGGAAATTATAGTGAGGAACAGGGAGAGCGGTTCCACCAGGATCTAAAAGTGATGGAAGAAAGGTATCAGGGTCGATGGGATAGCCACATGATGGCAGATTACTGCTGGTCCTTAAAAGAGATTGTCCGCTGGAAAATTATAAAAGAAAAGCTCTTAAAAGGCCTTTTATAGAAATATAACCTGTTTTCGACATTTTTCTTTCCGTTTACTCGATGTAAAATCCCTTATTTATCAAAACATAACTGACGTTATTAATATATATGTTATTTTGTTTTAAGTTTTCTGATTCTTGTAACGCAAAATAAAAATAAATTTTTTTAAATAAACCAGAGCAAATCTTACAAAATCATCGATATTTTCATGAATCGTGAGCATAAATATATCCAAAATCGATCTTATATCCTGGGCAACAAAACCACTGTAGACCAGTGTAATGAGTGAGTTTCGACAGCAGAAGTTAATATGGTTTATTCCACCGTAAAATGAAATGGAAGTTGTTTATTGGCAGCTCATAATTATAAAGCAGACATTCCTGAACTACAACGATATCCCCGAGCTATGATTCAAAAAAACTACAATTACCAAATATGAGAGAAATACTAAGAAGCATGTTTGTACTGAAGAGGATATTCAATTTGACATCGTTATCGGTATCAGCAGTTGAGAATCCTACCATTGGAGTACGACAAATAGCAGATAATCTTGGAGCTTTGAGAACCTTTGTAAATAAGGTGTTACGAAAAAACAAATTCCATCGTTATCGCTTACAACACCTTATCAATATCTGAGAAAAACAGATTTTAAATTCTAAGAATTCTTCTTATATTTCACATTTCCAGTCTATTCAGATACTCTTTTTGGCTATTTAAAATAATCTGTCTAGCGATTTTGTAGTAAATTTTGATGGTCTATTTTATAATTTCGATTTGTCAATAGAAATATTTTGATGAAACGTGTAGTTTTAAGTTATTGTAAACAGACATCAATAGCAAACTTGTAAAGAATTTAATTCTACATCGATCAGCAAAAAAATATACAGGGTATTTGATTTTATCAAGTTTTTTATCATTTTCGATTACAAAATTTGACATTTTTTTCCTCATACCCTATATAATCCATGTCAACTTTTAAATCAAGGACAGTTACGGTCGTTACCGCTCTAAGTGTAAATAAAATTTGAATTTAGTATTACAAGTAAAAACCTAAAATACGTGAAATATCTAAAGGCCGATATTGACCCAATTAAATGTTTAAAAATCGATATCTCAAAAAGTATCATTTGTTGAGTAGGACTCGTGTACATAAAGTTCCCATAGTTTTTCAAGTAGATTTAGAATAAAAATTAAAAAATATGAGTTTCCATTTAAAATGTCAAAGTTGACAAGTGGTCTTTGTTAAGACAATCAAATGTGCTACTCATGTTTTCCAGAATCTGTCTCCCATTTAGAACTTTTGTACCCATCAGTTAACAAAGTTGGTTTAGTGTAGATCACATTTCGTACGTAATCGAGGGTTACCTTTTAAGTGTCGGGAATGAAGAAAAGTGTAAGAGGTATTTTAACGCATTTTTTTCAAAGTACTCTACGCGATAGTCAATGCACTTTTGCATTCGATGGAACCAGTCGTTATAGCATTTATTCCATTCCGAAGTAGGTGTAGGCAAAATCGCTGTTTTGTAGGCATCCACCGCTTCTTCAGACGTCTGGAACCGTTTTCCTCGTAGCATATTCTTGATTCTTAGGAATGTAAAAAAATCATTGGGGCTTAGGTCAGGGCTGTATAGAGGATGATCAAGAACTTCGACATTTTGCTGTTCCAAAAACGATATTGTGGCTCGACCAATGTGCGAGCTTGCATTGTCTTGATGGAGCATAATGCGTCGATTTGGGTTATCTTTCCCAAGCTCGGCGATCACTTCAGGCAAGCAAATGGTCGTATACCATTGAGCATTAACTGTTCTTTGATTTTCAAGAGCAATCGTTGCTACATGCCCTGATTTGGCAACAAACGATGCAACCATTTTCTTGGCAACGCTGCGAGAGCGAACAACTTTTGTCGGTTTCAGTTCACTTTGGAAAACCCATACTGCCGATTGGCGTTTTGATTCAGGCTCATAGCTATAGATCCATGATTCATCATCACTTACGATGTCGTAAACGTGTTTTGATGCTTCTGAGTTGAATCGTTGTAGAGTTTTTCGACACCAATTGACTCGAGCTGCTTTCTGTTCTTCTGTGAGGTGATGCGGTATCCACCGGGAAACCAATTTTTTAACACCTACTTCTTCGTGTAGGATGTTTTGAACTGAGGTCCCTGAGATGTTCAATGATGCCTGAATCTCACGGTATGTCACATGACGATCTTTCAGAACCATGTTGCGAACAGCATCCACGTTTAGAGGTTAGAGTGTCCTCGCTGAAACTCTGCATACCAGCGATAAATGGTTGTCTTTGATAGTGCTTCTTCGCCAAAAACCAACACGTTCTGTGACGCATTCTTGCTGGGTGAGGCTTCGTTGAAAGTTATAAAAAGTAATCGTGCGGTATTGTTCCGGACTTAATTTCATCTCGTACAGCGACTTGAGAACTTTAACACGCCACGGTTTAAAAACTATCAGGCCGATCTAAATGATATTTTGACATTGACATTGACAAATACCAACAGTTGTTTATAAACAGTTTTTCTGGTTGGTAGGTGATAAGGAACGTTCTATTCCCGACACTTAAAAGGCAACCCTCGTATTTTAGCACGTGGCGCAACTCTAGTTCTCTCACTTTTGAAGAGTTCTAAAAAGACTAAAGAGCTGAAAAGTGATTTTCTGTGTTTGTTTGCAATTCTACAATCTCTTGCTAATTTACAGCAAACGATTCAAGATTGTTTTAAGCCAACGCTTAGTTGGCAATGATATAATATAATCAAAGAACCGGTTTTTGAAACTGCTTTCACATCTGTCGACAAAATTCCTATCCGTTCATATCCGGATATAAGTTAGCACAAGACTGCATTAGATGCCGTAACTATTTTATTCTTCACTTTTGTTTATCTAACAGAATTATTGTGTATTGTGAATTTTGAATTTAACACAGTAAATGACTACGTCAACTGTTCAACGGTATATTAATGTAATAAATAATAGTCAAACATTTTGACATCAGAGGGAGCGTTGCGGCAATCGTTTTCCATGCGACACACGGTGTACTATTTCATACGTATAATTATTATTATCGAATTATTATATTATTATTAGATTATGTATTATTATTCAGAGTGTTATACATTATACCTGATTTTTACGAATACTAATCGTTCCAAAAAACCTCCTTGTGTTGGCAGCAAATGCAAAAATAATATTTTTGTACTCATAGCCTAAGATTACCGATTTCTCGGTTATTCTCGATGCACGGGAAGTTCCATTTCCCACATCGCGTTGTTTTTTAGTTTCCGAGGGAATAAGGAAATTTTGGTTAGGTTGGTATATGTTGACAACGCAAGGTAAATTGTCAAGTAATCGGCGGGACAGTGCTACCAACTCAAATTTCTTGTAAACACAAAAAACTAAGCAGCTGTTAATTTATTTATTTATGAATTATTACTACAGTTACTCGTAACAAAAAATAAAATACCTAACTTTTTCGAGAAGAAATTTGCTGCATTCGCACTAAATGCCGCACTCCCTACGGTCGTGCGGCAAACAAAGTGCTCATTCGATAAAATTTATCTTCCCGAACTCGTTAGGTAAATAACTATTTTACTTACACTTTTACATTTAAGTGATTAATCAGTATTGGAATATGACAAGTGATTTTCTTTCTTTCTATTTATTAATTTAATTAATTAATGGCTTAATTATGGTTATGCTGGCATGGATAATAGTCCGAAAATTATAACATAACGAGGTTGGGTCTGGTATTATCAGTAAGGTCATCAGCGTTGGAAGTTAAATCTACCTTAGAACCTCTTTTGTCGTCAAGGACATTACTCGAGATAAGACTGTTATCTGGTTTATAGTGAGCAGCCCAGCAACTCTTATCAACAGAGTCCATTTTGTCTTTCTTTTCTTCATTGAATACTAAATACTGCAGGATTTGGATACGAGAGCTGTCACATCTGCCTATTAACAGTCGAACACCGAAGACTTCTGATGTGCGCTTTTAAACTATTTAGATAATCGGCCAAAAGTCCGGTACTTTCCATAATTTATTGTCAAGTACATTCATAACAATATTTGTCACGCGAACTCGGTGAATTGCTTGCATGGAATAATCGGTGCTACGACTGTCAAAATTAGGACCGTTTTTTATTGAGTGGAACCTAAATGGACAAATGGTCGAAGTGGTCAAATTGAGTGGCCATCGCGATCGCCCGATTTTGACCCTCTTTAGACTTCTTTTTATGGGGACATCTTAAAAACCGGGTCTATGTAAACAGACCTAAAAATTTGGACGATCTAAGACACCGCGGAACTAGCAAACGTACAACGCTCATTTGTGGATAGGCTGGCCTACTGTCAAATAATTAACGGTGGCCACTTTGAGCAACTACTCTGATTAGCTTCTCAAAAAACAGTAAGTGCAAGTGTAAGTGGAAGTCGATTTGTTTAAATTCAGCAAAATACCAAAAACCTGTTTTTCTCAAAAAAATTTCTTATGTAACCCCCCACATGTGGCACTTCATTGTACTCAGGACAATGGTAGCTCTCCAAAAATGTAATAAAAAACAGGGGTTGTAATTTTAAAAAAACCTGACTTTGATTGTGGCTCCGCCATGCGGCAAATTTTGGAACAACTAAGTAGGCTAAATAATTGCTAGAAAAATAAAAAAGTTGACGTGTTTCAGCGTTTTTTAAAAAAACTACTTTTTTCCTTTTCAAAAATATATAGTTTGTGATGACATTTTTTTATGTAAATAAGAATTGTCAAAAAAACGTGTTTTATTATTCTTTTAACGTTTAAGCCCTATGTAGTAATTCTCGACCAACAAAAGGGCGCAAAAAAGAATTTTCATAAGTAAAATGTGTGTCTTGCAACATCTCGTGTAGACATTGACACGTATGAATAGTATAACTAAGAGAAATGCCAGTTACAGTTAACTGTTGGCATTTTTCTAAGAATTTTCATGTTGCACATAGTAGATTAGATACAACAAAACTCCCAAATACGTTGATAACTACCAGAAAATATTAACAAGTTAGTGTCCATAACTTGAACATGATACTGTAGTTAATAAGAACTGATAAACACTGTATATATTTTCTACCACGACTTGTTTATTGCTACTGTATACATGTATTTCGAGAGCTATGCTATCATTTTCAGCATATTGTCTTTGTGCCTTCGTGTTATTCCAAAATGTACTTAGCTGGTTATAATATTCAAAGAATCGAATTATGTGACTGTTTAATAAATTGTCGAGAAAGTTGCTTTAATGCAAATACATTTTTGGACGTGTTACGATAGCACACTTATTGGTCGTATATGATGTGCCCTCCTGTAGGGAATGTAGTCGAGAGCGCGCGTTTGTAGAATAGTGAACTTACACTCAAGGCCTCTGACTCCTGACGAGTCTCTAGAGGACGAAACAGCTGTCGGGTGATTCTCGGTGTTTGTTTGCTATTGTATAATCTCTTACAAACCCACAGCAGGCAATTCACTATAGAAACTCACAAAATGCAAAAATCAAACGTCAATATTTCGTTAAACATTTGAAGATAGGTATAGACGAACAAAAACCAGATTTTTTCAAGAAATTCAAATATGTGAAAATATTCCGGGTCGTCTCGGTAATTGTCTCTGAGCAGGTCTAAATGAAACCTTAAAATATGGTTTGCCACTATGGTGATCGATTCTTATGAAAATTCTACACATCATAGTACGTGCTTTTCTAAGAAATGTGACTGCTCGATTTTCTCAAAATAATGAATAATGTTGCCATTATTGCTGCTCAAAGTTGCCATTTTGAAAAACTTGGCCCCCAACTTCAGCGTAGAGTCAACATATTGACATGGTGTTTTCACTACTGTGCCCTAGAGGGCTTTGTTAAGTTTGACCCAGGTCATTATAGGTCATCAGATGGACTTTTGGGGTAATGTAAGATTGTGTCAGGTATACGATATATTTCTCCAATCATCTCAAGCACGTGATTGTTAGGTAAAAAGGTATATCGTAGACAAAATTGTTAGACTTTGTATTATAGGACTTAATATAGAACTCATGAGATTTTTCACTTCCAATATATTTTTGAACAACATAAGAATCTGATTAATTTCATGACATACAGGGTGTTTCTAAATTGATGCGAAATATTCAACAGGGTAATTTTTCAGCAAAAATTAAGGAGGAACTTTCATATAAAGTTTTGTTCAAAACCACTTTCCTTCAAATTACAGCTCCTTAAAGTTAGGGGAAAAAAACAGTTTTTATTTAATATGTCCAGTATAGAAGAAATTAGAATGAAATTTGGCATATAATTGATGCTAATAAAGTGACATTTTTTGGCGGTTTTGTAACCCTGCAAAGTTTATACAAGAGGGTGAATAAATTAACCCTTATAATATTTTGCCTCAAAACTTTTTAATGCGTCTACATTTTCCTACTTGCAACTTTTTTCTGGCTTCGCTATTTCTCGTAAAGTTCTTAGTTTGATCACAAAAAAAAATAAAACATCACTCATTCCTTTTCGCATACATTCAGAGAGGTTATCGTTTGTTTAAATAAATGAAGTAGGCCGGTGTCAAATGATGTCATAATGACAAATATTTGTCTAGGTTTATTGTGCTATTTTTCTTTGTGACATTTTTTAATCTTTCGAGAACTGAAATCAATTACATAAATAAAATGGCAAACTATACAAACGCAGAAATGGCAGATATGCATTTCGTATATGGCCGTGGTAATGGAAATGGATTAAGAGCTCAGAGGCTTTACGCTGAATTATATCCACAACGAACATTACCCCATCATAGTTTATTCGCGCGTATTCATCAACGTCTTTGAGAAGAAGGAAACTTTTCAAGAAGTCTGTCGATTGCGGACGTCCTCGAGAGGTAAGAACTGTAGCACTAGAAGAGGCTGTTCTTAATTTAATAGAAGAATAGCCCGAAACAAGTACGAGAAAAATTTCTCAACAGTTAAATGTGAGTAATTCCTCAATATTTAAAATTTTGAAAGAACAAATGTTAATCCCTACCATATCCAACGAGTTCAAGCGCTCTTACCTAGAGATTTTCTACCTGATTTAATTTTTTGTCAATACAAGTTCCGCAATTTCTATGTCGTATTTTGTTTACTGATGAGGCAAACTTTTCCCGAAAATCTATCCGAAATTTCCATAATAATCACATATAGGCCGAAGAAAACCCACTCGAAATTGTTGAATCTAATTTTCAACACCAACTTTCATTAAATGTGTGGCTTGGTGTCATTGATGATTATTTAATTGGATCATATTTTCTACCAATAAAATTAAATGGAAACGAATACAGCCATTTCCTCGAAGAAGTGTTGCCTACTCTTCTTGAAGATGTTCCTCTACAAATTAGGCAAGAACTATGGTTCATGCATGATGGCGCTCCTGTTCATTTTAGTGTTATGGCTCGCCGGTTCTTAGACAAAGTGTATGCAAATCGTTGGATAGGGCGAGGAGGCCCTCAGAACTGGCCTGCCCGATCTCCAGAATTGAATCCGTTGGATTTTTGCATTTGGGGTTTTCTTAAAACGCTAGTTCATTCAACTCCCGTTGAAGATATCAATGATTTAAGGGATCGTGTCATCGCATCATGTGAGATTATTAGAAATACCCCCGGATTATTTTAAAGAATACTGCGTACTTACGAAACTCTCCAAGAAACCAGGACTATAAAACTGTTTATCATTATGACATCATTTGACACCGGCCTACTTTATTTTTTTAAACAAACGATAACCCCTCTGAATGTATGTGAAAAAGGAATGAGAAATGTTTGATTTTATTGTGATCAAACTAAGAATTTTACGAAAAATAGTAAAGACATGAAAAAGTTGCAGTTTGAATCCGTCTTTTGAATAAAATTTTTAAGTAGGAAAACGTAGACGCATTAAAAAGTTCTGAGGCAAAATATTATAAAGGTTAATTTTTTCATCCCCTTGTATAAACTTTCCAGGGTTACAAAAACGCCAAAAAATGTCACCTTATTAGCGTCAATTATCTGCCAAATTTCATTCTTCTAACTTCTTCCATAGTGGACATATTAAATAAAAACTGTTTTTCCCCTAACTTTAAGAGGCTGTAACTTGGAGGGAAAGTGGTTTTAAACAAAACTTTATATGGAAGTCCCCCCTTAATTTTTGCCGAAAAATTACCCTGTTTTTAGCATCAATTTAGAAACACCCTGTATATTATTAGAGAATTAAATTTGACAGCTAAACTGTGACTTAATTTAATCACGAATAAAATACACTCATTATTTGTAATTGAAAAAAGAACGGGGACAGGTGGTTTGGTTTCGTCCCTTTTTGTCATGCTTATGGGTCAAAGTCGAAAAAGCCCTCTGAGGAACTCATCATAGATCACAATAGTAAAAACCCCAGCTCACTATGTTAACTCTACAAATTGGCGACCTATTTTTCAGCAAAATCCTCCGACACGTCGATTTTATTTTTCAAAAAGACGCCTTTTTCTGTTAAAATTTTGTTTTGATGTTTTTAATTTAATAATTTTTTTTTCAAAATTGGTTGTTTAAAAATTTAAAAAACTGGTTAACAAGCACTTTTTGAATACTAAATTGTTTATACATTTTAGAAAAGAAATCACAGTTTAAATTAAGTGTTCAAACTGCCTTTCCCCCACTTCTTAACAATAACCTAATCTGATTTTAAAATTCTCGAAGTACATTTTCATCAAATTAACTTCTGTCAGTAATTATTTTTGTCAAAGAATACTTCGAAAACTTCAAAGTCAGATTAGGTTATTGTCAAGAAGTGGGGAGAAGGCAGTTTGAACATTAATTTAATATGTCCTTTTTTTCTAAAATGTATAAACAATTTAGTATTCAAAAAGTGCTTGCTAACCAGTTTTGTTTCATTTTTACACAACCAATTTTGAAAAAAAATTATTGTTAATTTTTCAAAAAAAAATTTTTTTCTCGAAAATTTTCTTATAGGACTTTCTATTTAAAGAACCACTTGTTCTTTCATTTTCAGTAAAAAAACTAGGGTTACCATTTAAAAAAATTATTATGACATCATTGCTGGAAAACAAAAAAACATCGAAACAAAATATTAACAGAAAAAGGTGTCTTTTTGAAAAATAAAATTGACGTGTGCGTGGATTTTGCTGAAAAATCGTCCGTTTTAAAAACAAATTTACTTAAGACTTTAGACTCGCACTATATAAAATTTTTAGAACAAAATTTGTGCAGTTAAGAAATAGTTATCGACGTGTCCAAGGGTTTCTCCAAAATTTTAATCGAAATTGTTCCTTTCATCATGAACGCATTATACCGGGCGACAACAGCATTACAGAACATAAGAAAATAACTTGGGAAAACACATTTTTTTAGATTCTTGCTCGCTATTTGAAGCTATGGGGATGAAAATAGTACCAATTCTGATAACATAATAACCTGAAAAAATATGCAGACACAAAGGCTTTATTTTGCTGAATTTTTAAATAACATTGTTAGATTTCACAATGTCATTCATTTGAATAATTGTTTTCAATGGCAAGAGATCTTATAATTTTAAAAATTTATTTAAAAATAAAGCTTTTGTGGCTGCATATCTTTTATATTGTTATGTTATTAGAAGCGGAAAAAAGTTCTCTTACGATTGGTACAATTTTCAATCCCATAGCTTTAAATGGCGAGCAAGAATCTCAAATAATGTGTTGTCCCATGTTGTTTCCCTATGTTCTGTAATATTATTGTCACCCGGTGTAGTATTTCGTTTCATTGAAGCTAATCAGCAGAAGTTTATTTATCATAAGTCTATGCGGGAAAGAAATGCAAAGAAATAAATTTCTTTTTTCGAATTGTTCATCTTTCTGTTTCATTTTGAGAATTCATATTTTTGAACTAATTGTTACCTTCATTTTTTTAAAATTCAGTTTTTCTGTTTAACAGTTTGTACTTGTTCTTGTTTTCTTGAACAGTTCAACATATCCGAAGAATGTTAGTTGATGGTAGTACCAGTTTTCATTGGAAATAAGTAATAAAACCTCTTATAAATTGTTCGTTTTTTAATTACACTTCATTACAAGAACAACTAGATTTTATAGAACCATTACTATCTATGACTAAAATATTTTCTATTTTTTCCTATTTCAATTAACAATATAAAATGAACCAGAGTCAATTGAGGTGTTATATGTAGGAAGAACAAATCAACAGAAGGAAGAGGCAAACATATTCAATTTTACGGGTTGCTTACAAACGTTCAGGACAGATTTATTATTTTCCGAGCTCGTTCAATCTTGGGGGCGCCTGCCGAGCTAATCTAAACGCGAAACCCGAATGACAATGTGGGGTATGTTTTCATAAGACCTTCGAAAAATACGCATTTGTTTATATTAGGGAATTTATTACAAAAACAACCGATAACAAATAAGATTGACGCCGTACTACATTATGTTGTGAAAAAGTGGCACGTGCTCCTTTTGGACATACGGATTTGGATTGTTGGGAGAAATTTAAGCTTCAGAATACATGATATCAAACCGTGAAAAGACCTAAATTTAAGTTAATTCGTGGAGCAAGATTAAACCAAATCGATATCGTGTTTTATACTTTACGTTTTTATAAATCCATCAAATTTTTACAATAAAATGCAATAGAAATAATTACAATAATTCTGTAATACTTGTAGAATAGTAGTTTATACTAATAGTCAAATTGGTGTTACTTTTTATTTGTTCGAAAAAAATTTCGTTAACTTTATAAAAGCTGAATTAATTATTGGTGTTTATCAGGCAGTTTACTTTTATATTTGAAAACATATCGTTTATCGTAGTTCTTATGACATGTTATTAGTTAGTTGATGAACAAATTCCTTAGAGAATTTTATCTTTAGTTACTTATCAGTATTAGCAATTTTCGTGAAAAGAAAACTTTAAAATTTAAAACATAGTATACAGTGAGCACGTAAAGGTTGGAATAAATTCATTTAAAATTCAGGGAGGTTTTTTTGGGACAAACGGGTTCGGACAGGTCGATTTTTGATTTTAATTGCTCGTTTTTAAGCTGAAGTTCATGTAGGTATACAGGTTGGCCCAAAAAAAGATAACATGTGAAACTTCATTTTACTCTACATCTTATCAATAAGATGGTTAGTACGGTGTAATGAAGCAAAAACAAAATAATGCACGACCGCCGGCCGGCCGTCTTTCCGTATGTAAACCAGATATCAAGGAAACCACTCGTCCGATTTTTATGAAACTTTGTACATGGACCTTATTTATAATTTCGGAGATCTGATTAGATTTTGTACGTATTCTATGTAGCTAAAAGGGCCGTTAACCTACACAGATTTTCAAACCTTTAAAATAATTATTTTACACATTATTGTTTCAAATAAAAGCTATTTATAATTTAATTATACACAACTTTTGTTTAAACTATTTTTTGATCCGATAAGTAATTACTGAGATATAACAATCACGTGACGATCATTGTTGTAACAATATCTCCACCAATATAAATTATTAAAAAATTGAAGACAAAAAGTTGTTAGAAATTCTATTGTCTATAGCTTTTGTTTGAACCTTTTTTTTCTAAAACCCAATTTTATTTTTGCTTAACGTGGCGATGTGGAGTTCTGCAGTAAACACTTGTTTTAAATGGATACCCTTGTCTTTTATAATATTTTAGAATTCTACGCAAAATTCTGATTAGGTTCTATATCTAAATTGAACTGTTGCCAATAGGAATTGAAAACTACACAGGTTTATAAAAATCAATACTGTTGACCAGACCATGTATTTTGACGTGCCGAATCCGAATTTATAAGCCAAATTCACGTACCACGCCAGGGAAAAAAGACAATTTAAACTTTTTTTAACATACAAAACTTGAATTACCCGTTTTCTCTGACTTGCTACCCGAATTTGGTTTACGAATTTGGATTCGGCAAGTTAAAATATCAGGTTAATAATATTGATTTATTTTTTATAAACCTGTGTAGTTTTCAATTCCTATTGACAACAGTTCAATTTTTACATGGATTTCAAAAATGTGATAAAAATAAGATTATCCGTTTACAAAATGAAGTTTGACATGACATCTTTTTGGGTCATGAAATTTAGCTTGAAAACCCATAATTAAAATAAAATATTGACCTGCCCGAGCGGCTGTCTCAAAAAAAATGCTTTCATTGTAAATTAATTTAGTAAAAACAAAATACATCCCTCAAAACTTAGATTTTCAGTTGGTTGACTTTTCGCTTACAAAATGTAAGCTTCGGAGCGGCTAGATTAATGGAAATAATAATTAAAATGGTGTACAAACTGCCATTATGCTAAACTTTAAAAATATAAAGTAAAAATATAGTGAAAAAACACAAAGTACGGGGATCTTTGATATTGCCTTTAAAAAGTAGATATTTTCAAAATCGGTTTTGACGATTCTTTTAGGTTACTCAGTGGCTACAATTTAAAAATATTTTCAATTATACAGTGTGTCCTACTTTCATGGACCACCTGTCAACTTTGATATTTTAAATAGATACATATATTTTTTATTTTTTATTCTGAATTTACTTGAAGAACTATGGCGACTTTATGTATACGAGTCTTATCAAAAATGATACTTTTCGAGATATCCATTTTTAAACATTTAATTGGGTCAATATAGAATTTCAGATATTTTACGTTTTTTAGGTTATTATTTGAAATATCAAATTTAAATTTTATTCACATTTAGGGCGGTAACGACCATGATTTAAAAGTTGACATTATTATACAGGATATGAGAAAACAAATGTCAAACTTTGTAATCGAGAACATTGAATAATTTGATAAAATCAAATGGAACACACTGTAAATTTTTCTCTTGATTGATGTAAAATTTAATTCTCTACAGCTTTTCTGTTAATGTCTGGTTACCAAAACTGAATCTTTAGCCTTGAAATGCGTTTTGTTTGTAATCATACACGTTTCATCAAAACATTTTTATTGACAACTCGAAATAGATCATCAAAAGTTACAACAAAATCGATGGACAGATTATTTTAAATTGCCGAAAGGAATATCCGAATAAACTGGAAATGTTAAATACGAGAAGAATTTCAAGTAAAAGTGTTGTAGTCGATAAGAATAGCATTTGTTTTTCCGTAACAGCTTATTTACAAGGGTCTTCGAAGCTTGAACGTTATCTGCTAATTGTCGTAGGGTTCTCGACTGCTTATAACGACAACGATGTCAAATTGCATATCTTCTTCAGTCAGACATGTTTCCTAGTATTTTTAACACAGTTGGCAATTTTAGTTTCTTTGAATCTCAGTTCGGTGATATCGTTGTAGTTCCGGATTATTTGCTTTATTTATGAGCTACCAATAAGCATTCGATTTTCCGGTAAAATAAACCATACTAATTACTTCTCCTGTCGAAAACTCACTCATTATTACTAACATATTCAAAAATACAATAAAATTGTGTATAAAATTTTTGACGTTCGCAATTCACAGCCTACTGAATTTTTTGATTAAAATTTTCGAAAAAAACTAATTTCACAGCTAACAGTGGATTACTGGTAGACAAACAAATATAGTAAAATTCTAGAGAATTTAATTTTACAACAATCTGGCAAAAAATATATAAGGTGTTCCATTTGATTTTATTAAGTTATTCATTACAAAGTTTGATATATTTTTTCTCATACCCTGTATATAGTCCAGTGCATTTAGGACTTGCCCTCCCATTTTTGTATACATTTTTTTTCTCTTACCCTCCATTTCAAAGGGTTTTTCTTGGTGAGTTTAACTTTAAGTTTGGGCACCCCTAAAATCAGCCCTTTCGTCGCCATCTTGGATTTGGTGTTTTGTTTGGAATTTTTATATCTCGGGTTCTGATTATCTCACAGTCATAGACTTGGTGTCTATGGATTCGTTTTGAGTTATATTTTCAAAAATGATAAATGATAAAACTGTGCGTTTAACGGGAAAAAAAAGTTATTGCTCGTCAAAGTTGATAGAAAGACTTTTCAGCCTTTATCTTTTTTCCAGTCCACCTGACGCTTTTTTGTGATACGACCATTTCTAGTCCGTCAATCAATGCGCAAAATTGCTACGTTTCGGGCGGGATTTCGAAATACGCTAAATAGCGCTCGGGCTCCGCGCTGCATTTCGTCCCCCGTTTATTTATTAAAATAAAAATTGTTATGCACGATACATTGTTTAAATATACCTATTTGTTTAATAAAAATTTTGTTGAAGTGCATTTTTATTTAAAAAATGAAAATTTCGATGAGTTGAATGACGACTTTATTCTTTTTAAATATTATTCAATTACACTATTGCTATTTGTTACTAATTTATTGGTACAGTAAGAAATTCCTTTGTTTGAACGCAGAACTGTGTTTATATTGATACAATTCATATTTCTACGGGTTTTACCTTTACGAAAACATTTTTTTCTGTTTTTTCCAAACTCAATTCTGCATTACCCTTGAAGTTGAGTTCACGGCGCGTTTTTTTAATGTGGTTTTACTGATAGACCTACTCCACAGTTTTCACGTTTCTTTAGTGAATTTCTCACTCTGCACAGTAGCTCAAAACTCAAAATAAGCGGTCAAAACCTAAAATTACTCAAAACCCATAAGTGTGATATACTCCCGGATTCCAAATTTGTTTAAGATCATAAAAATCTGACCCATTTTTAAATAAGATATCTTATTCCGGAGATTTTGGAAAAACATTGAATTAAAAATTGAAATAACTCGAACACGTCTGTGTATACGTACTCCGAGATTTCAATTTTTTTAAGAATTACAAAAATTTAACCATTTTCGATATGGAATATCCCCGTTTGGTAGAAATTACACAAGGAATACATATTTAACAAAAAATTCTTTAAAAATGAA
Organism: Abscondita cerata; assembly: GCA_030710515.1. Taxonomy (NCBI): domain Eukaryota; kingdom Metazoa; phylum Arthropoda; class Insecta; order Coleoptera; family Lampyridae; genus Abscondita; species Abscondita cerata. The sequence goes on along the minus strand of JALBCR010000382.1, from coordinate 89,212 downwards.
AACACAAATACGCTAAATAATTGTGTGCTTTACGTAACCATTTTTTTTGTATGATAAAATTTTTAAAATTAGTCAAACTTTCAGAGTTCACAAAACCACATGTATATTTTAATCTTCTTCAGCATCACTTTCATCGTCTTCATCTTCATCGATTGCACTTGCTTCTTCTTGGGTAAGTGCAAGAAGTTGAAATACTTCTGAGTCATATCTAACGCCTTCTGCTTTGGGACTCGCCGTAGACTTGTTATGAGTGGGTCGGAGGTAACCAAGAGGAGATTAATTAGACCTCGATTTGTGTGTGATCGGGAGATTTTTCTTGCATGCCTTTCTGGAAAGGATTTAAGGTCTTTGTTTCTAGTTTCCTGCGCTTCTTCTGACATTTGTTCTATGGGCAGCAGAGCTGCGGAAATTACTGCAGGTCCGTGGATCAGAATCTTGTGGATGCTCGCCGGTAAGTAGAACCACGGATATTCTCCTACGAGGAGCCGTGCTGTGATCAATGCATAATCGGCGAATGTGATTACGTTGATGTTAAAACCGCTCGACATGGCCCGCAAGATTACTGCACACCGTCTGATGAGTTCTTCTTTAATGCCAGTTATTTCAGCAGATTCTTTGTAGCTTCTGAAGAACCGCCTTGCCGTGTTACCGTCATTGGAAGTGCCACTCCCTCCGGACTTCACCTTATCCACGATCAACCCCATTCGACTACGAAATTGATCTTGGACTTCTTTCTTTTTGGCCTGCAGCGTCTCCTTATCGTCTTTTCTTGCCTGTCATTTTTGAATGCCGAGGCGGTATGACACATGTAAAAAATATTCAAAGAAGCGTATGTACGCGTGGAGCGTCGACAGCCCGAATTCAAAACGTGACTCATCAACCTGTCTCTCAACGACTCTGTCTATTTCATTCATTTGCTTCGGTGTTGCACCACAAATGTAGCACTTTTGTTGGGAATTAGTAGAAGTAAGTGCATTGCACACCTTCTCCATGGTGGCTTGCATGATGTGCAACAGTTGGCAAGTAAAAAAATTTTTAAAACACGTTTAGTTATTTTAATGGCTGATAATTTTATAGTATTCTATTGGTGGCTTACTGGTAAAAAAAAAAAGATATTCTGGAGTTTAATAATAGCGGTTATTTTGGTATGACATGGGTAAAAAGTTAAATAGCAGACAAAGTAGCAGTTAGCAGCTAATTGTTTCCCCCTTTGTAGATATATATATCCTAGTTTATATTCCTTATCATTCTTTCAGTGTAAGTATGTGTAAGTATTTTTATAACCCTAAGAACATATGAATATCCATTGAAAATGTTCTCTCGAAAGGAATATGTCTAAAAAGTGCTAAAATAAGCAATGTAACGCTAATATATTTAACATGCAGTTATAATATGTTAAAGTACTTACTTTAAGATATATAATAAAAATAAATTGTTAATGAAAATATCTAAAACGGAGAAATAGTGTGCAATTCGTTGTTGAGTGTGCGAGCGTATAGAGCTTGTTGACAACGAAAAACTAGTTATTTCTTATTTTTGCGTACGGAAAGGGAGAGGTTTGCTCATCATATAACTTCTTTTGTGTGCGCTAATACAAAGTGCTATACTTTCCTAATACATAACCACCATCCCTACAGCAATGTTTCAAAGTTTTTTTTTCAGAATTTTCCTAGTTTTGACCGGCTTTTTCAGGTTTTGAGTCACTGTGCCCTACCATAATATTGATAGCCATCGTCATTTTCATTCTCACTTATCACAAGTAATTGGTTTACTTTTGGTTTCAACGAAGAGGTTGATCTTGGTAAAAGTACCATCGTTGTAAGTTCGTCATTAACTTCGCCGTCTTTGTCATTCGAGTCCTCTACATCTTCTTTTGCACTTTTGCAGGTTTATCCACAGCAAATCTGGCTCAAAATAGAACATTTCAAACCTGCTTTTTGATATTCACAAACCCTGTCACAGTTGGTTGTACATCCACAGAATACAAATCCCAGAAGTATGCGTGGTATCGGTTTCTGATCGGTTCTCATTGGTTCCAAGTGCATTTATCTCTGCATCGATTCACTTTTGCGTTTGATGATATGTTCGAAGGGAATGTTGCCTCGCTGCTGAGCTCGTGGGAGGTAAACGCCATAAGTCAGTTTTCGTTTTCAGATCAGATTGCGAAAACGAGCAGCGAGACAACATTTCCTTCGAACATATCAAGTGCAAAAGTGAATCGGTGCAAAGAAAAATACACTTGGAGCCAATCACAACCGATCAGGAATGGAAACCACCCAAAGTTCTACACATTGTATCCTGTAGATGTACAACCAACTGTAGCAGGGCTTGTGGATGTCTAAAAACCGGTTTGAAATGTTCTGTTTTGTGCAAGACTTGCCGTGGGGAAACCTGGGCGACCGCGAAAGAAGATATAGATGACTCAAATGACGAAAACGACAAAGTTGATGACAAACTTCCAACGATTGTACCTTTACCCAGATCAACCAATTTATTGAAAAGAAAATTAAACGAACCGCTTGTGATAAGTGACAATGAAGATGATGGTTATTAATATTATGACAAAGTGGGAAATTCACTGAAGAAAAAGTGAAAACGGTGGAATAGGCTTATCGGAGAAACCACATGAAAAAAAAGGCGCCGTGAAGTTTTAACCTCAAGGGTGGTGTGGAATTGAGTTTGGAAAAAAACAGAAAAAATATGTTTATAAAGTTAAAACCTGTTGAAATATTAATTGTTTCAATATAAACACAGTTCTGCGTTTAAATTAAATAAATTAGTAACAAATAGCAATCTTGTAATTTAATAACATTTGGAAAGAATAAAGTAATCATTAAACCCATCCAATAGTTCATTTTTTAAATAAAAATTCACTCCAACAAAATTTTTATTGAACATATATGAATATGTAAACAATGTATAAAGGCCGTCTGACACTTTTATAAATTTGATACAAAATTTACAAACAAATTTACATTCTAAATTTTGCATAGTGTCATACGTACTTCTGGATAAATTTACAACCAAATTCACATCACCAAAATATTTAGAACGTGTTCTAAAAATCTACAAAGTACTTTTGTAAAAATGCGCATCAAACAGCGCATATTGTTAAAATTCCCGCCTTTACGTAGCATCCTAAAACCCAAACCGGTCATGTTTCGCATTTGCAAAATGTAGTCATTGTGGTCACATTTGTTCTCGATTCGTAGATTTCATTAGTTATTTGTTATTCTTTGTTATTTCTTGTTATTTTGTTTGTTATTGGTTGATCTTTGTTAATTAATTGTAGTTATATTGTTACGTTTGTTGTTTATAATAATTATATTTATTGTGGTAAATTCATTCGCGTTATTGGCCACTAAAATGTCTTGGTCAAGAGAACAGTGTCAACTGTTGATAGAAGAGGTACAAAAATACCCGTGTTTATATGCGGTGAAGTCGCCACATTATAAAAATAAGCATGCCCGACAAACAGCCCTGGAACATATTCAGGAATCCCTACAACTAATTAAACCAAATGTTTCGATAGGGGACATAAAAGCAAAATTTAACGGTTTGAAATCTAATTTCCAAGTGGAATATCGAAAATGGAATAGTAGCAGATGTAGTGGGGCTGGTGACGATGAGAATAATAGCGTAAGGCAATAAGTGAAAAATTCATAACTGTTTGTCATTGTTTAATTTGTTACAGATTTATACACCAACGATTTGGTATTTCAAAATGATGTTCTTCTTATTAGATCATGTGCAGGTTCGGTCTGCAATCGATTCAATGGCAGAGGAAGTTGAAACCTCTCAAGACGTGGCAGAACGTGACAGTGTGCTTCAAGAATTTTCTGATGATGACCGTTTTGAAGTAGAGTTTTCAACACAAAAGGAAACCGAGGACGTTCCTTCTACTTCTTCATGTACGCCATCAGCAAGACCAAAGAAACGGAGGAGAAATATTGAAGATTGTGGAGATTTAAATTTAATGAAAGAAACATCTAAAACTCTTGCAACAATTACCGAGACAATTACAAAATTAAACCAACCTGACAATGAAATTGAGAATGAGGACGACACCTTGGCAAAATTCATTGTTACTAAATTAAAAAAATTAAAAACGAAAATGTTCGGTTAGAAACCGAAGAAGAAATTGTTACCATTTTATATGCAGCAATTAAAAAAGTAATAAATTATAATTATTTCAATACATTATATTTTTTTTGTAAATAAAACCACTATGTACATATTAAATCTATTTATTGCATTTTCCTGCCATTCAACAGCTCCGTTAGGAGAATTAAAATAAGTTTTAAAAGCATCTCGAATTTCTCGAACATTATCAGCTGTTCGGTTACAGCATTGACGATTTATTTGTGGGAGACATGTGATGTGTTCACCTTCTGTTTCTGTGTAACAATGAGAACTTTCAGTGGCCAGATAATTATGTAATACTACACAGGTTAATGTTATTAGCTCCACTTTATCTGGACTTAGAGCAATAGGATGCAAGAGTATTCTAAACCGATTTGCTAAAATACCAAATGCGTTTTCTACTATTCTTCTAGCTCGGGATAACCTATAATTAAAAATTCTGGAGTCGTGATGGAGACCTCTGTCAGGATATGGTTTCATTATATTTGTTGAAAGCGGAAATGCATCATCGGCAACAATTACATATGGTAATGGTTTGTTGAGCCCTGGTAATACTTCAGGGGCTGGTAAATGAAGAGAACCATTTTGTAATGCCTCTGCTAATTTACTGTTGCGAAAGACCCCTCCATCACTTATCCGTCCGTTAACGCCTATGTTGACATAAAGAAAACGGTATTTGGCATCAGATAAGCCCAATAGCACAATGCTGTTAGCACCTTTATAATTATAATAATACGAGCCACTTGAAATTGGTGCTCGAAATGTTATGTGTCGCCCATCAAGAGCCCCAATACAAAGTGGAAACTGCCACATTTCATTAAAATCAGCTGCAATTTGCTTCCACTCTTCTGCAGTTTTTGGCATCTGTAATAATAAACAGTGATTATTTTAAGCAATTTAATTATGTTATGTGATTCAAACTTACCTTCACATAAAGGTGCTTTAATTTTCGAATAATCGCATTACACACTGTAGGTACAAAGCGACCTATGGTGGTTTCATGTACTCTTGTTGAATACATTAGGGATCTGAATGTTTCACCCGTAGCAAAAAACCTCAAAGTAATTTCCAACCTGGTATAAAAAAACTAGGTTATAACATGTTTACTATATGTAGAAACCACTTCACTTACTTGGTTCTAGCAGGAATACATTCTCTCATAAAAGTATCTTGCTTCGCAATCTCACTTTCTATTAGTGACAGCAAATATTCAAACTGCTCACTATTTTGCCTAAGAAAATTTGTGTAGGACACCTGATCTTCCTGTAGCAGTTCAGTATTTAACATACTTAAGACGTCCTTGCCTTGGTTTCGGCGCTGCAACCATTCCCTACACCAGACTCGACGCTTAATGGATCTTTTTCTTCTTCGAAAGTAACACACTTGATATCATTACTACAGAAGCTGCAGCAAGTGCGGAGCACATTATGGCCAGATTATTATTGTTCATAATTGTTAAAAACAACAAACAAATAACAATGATTAAACAACAACAACAATAAAACTTAACGATAATAACAAATAACGACGAAATAAAACTGTAGAGCGAAGCAGGATAAAATTGAATTTCCCCAGACAGCAACTCTTTGCGCCGGCGTTAACTGAAATTTACTACAAAATTTACAAGGTGTAGCAGACAGATGAATTTTTGTAATATAAATTTGAATCAAAAATTACAACATATTTTACACTGTAAATTTATATGTAAATTTTGTATCAAATTTATAAAAGTGTCAGACGGCCTTAACGCATAACAATCGTTTATTTTAATAAATGAACGGAAGACAAGTCGTATTACGACGAAATGCAGCGCGGAGCGCAAGCGCTATCAGCGTATTTCGAAACCCCGCAAGAAACATAGCAACTTTGCGCTTCGATTGATGGGCGAGAAATGGTCGTATCGGAATAAATTTTTTTGTAAATGCTAGAAATTACTTTATGTTTATTAAAGTTTTCCAAAAAAAGCGTCAGGTGGACTGGAAAAAAAATAGGAACCGAAAAGGAAAAAAAACTTTTTTTTAAGTCTTTCTGTCGACTTTGAAAAGCAATAACTTTTTCTTCGTTGAACGCACAGTTTTTTGTTATATAACATTGTTGAAAATATAACTTAAACTGAATCCAAAGATACCTAGTTTATGACTAGGCGATAATTAGAACGCGAGGTATGAAAATTCCAAAAAAAACACCAAACCTAAGATGGCGGAGAAAGAGTTGGTTTTAGGGGTGCGCAAATTTAAGGTTAAACTCACCGAGAAAAACCCTTTTGAATGGAGGGTAAAAGAAAAAATGTATACAAAATTGGTGGGTCACACCTATAAAAATTTCCTAATTGCACTGAACTAATAATCGATGTTAACCTTTAAATCGTTGACAGTTAGGGTCGTTCGGTAACGGTAAGTGTGAATAAAATTTGAATTTGATGTTTCAAATAATAACCTAAAAAACGTGAAATATTTGAAGGTCGATATGGACCAAATAAATTTGTTTAAAAATTGATTTCATTTTTGAGTAAGACTCGTATACATAAAGTCAACAAACTTTTGAAGTAGATTCAGAATAAAAATAAAAAATATATGTATCTATTTAATATATCAAAGTTGAGAAAATATACTTTTTGAAGGCAATAATATCAAAAGTTCGGGTACTTCACGAGTAGGCTTTAAGTAGTCTAATTTCACACATATTCTGTGTTACAATATAACTCCCTGTTAATTACTGATAATTACACTATCTGAATCAGAACTAATAATTCCAACTAGAGTTAGAATAATGTATTATGGACTCACCTTAAAATTAGGGAGCATTGTCAAAATTAAAATCACACAACAACATTATAATTAAAATTCATAAGCACGTTATGTATGAGTCAATAAATAAATAAATAATTAAAACGGTTTTCTAGTTGACGAACAAACGAGTAATACCAATGAATTTGGCATTGAATAGATATGATCATTGTTATTCTATACAGAAAGATTAATGACAAGATACCATTGACAAGATGCCCTTAAGTTTTTGAAAATTATTTTATGAATTACAATATTTTCGAATTATTTGGAGTTAGTTTTTGTTATTATTTTTGTTAGTTGGTTAATTGTAGATGTAGTTGTATGTTATTAGTTGTGCATATATGTTACAGGCAATGTGATAAGTATGTAATTATGTATAACAGCCGGTGATTATGCATAATAACCAATAACGATAGAGAATATGATTAATTTATAAAACATACCGGCTATACCTAGTGAACAATTTCCAACACGGAATGGTAATTTTGATGAATGAAGTGTATATGCTACGGTTAATGCGATTAATCACTGGTTAATATTGATAATCGGTGGCTATCGAAGCACTTGGATACCATCAAACTACAAAAAAAAACTAAACTTTTATTTATTACGACATGGTAAACTACCGTGACATTTGGAATTACATAGTTTCTTACTATTTTTACAACTCCATTTATTGCTGTCCCATTTCCCTTTACATGAAAATTTTTGTCACCTTGGCCACCAAATAAGGAAGACTTTTTACACACTTGCAATGATATTTCTGAATTTGGAACTTCAGCAACACTTATAAATTGAAAAGTAATTTCTAGCATACACGTTGTATAATTTTCCTTTTTTGTACCCAATTTATATGGTCTATTTTTGTCCATTATAATTGCCAGGCAATTTCTTGCGTACCGTATCGCCTTCTTTTGCAACTTCAAACTTTTTGTTAGAAATGTTTTTAATTTTTTTTGCTTGTGTTTTCTTTGTTATTCTCGGTATTCTCTTCATTATTGTCTACATTCTCCTGAATGTCATCTGTTTTTTCTTCTTATTCACTATGTGCAGGGTGGGCAAATTTCGACGTTTATATAGGGTGTCTCGGTAACCGTAAGAGAGAAAAATGGATGTCGGTGTCTCGATCTGTTTTTTCGAGATAAACTCATTGGTAAAAACTAGAATTGTCTATCGTCCTTTGTTTTCGAGTTACAGCGAAAAGATCGATTCTTCTATATTTTGAAAAGGTCTATATCCTAGTTGTTTATTAATTTAGAAAAAAACTAGTAATACCTTCTTTAGACACTTTTTGAGAGGAATTTAATGGCATTGACGGATTTTAAGTATCTACATTTGTTCACGAGTTATGAAACCATAGTTCGCTGTGATTTATTTTGAAAAAGTGTTTTTTTCTTTTTACGACGGTATATATCATGTTAATCATAGTTAAATTTAGTCAAAACTAATATTTTCCAATATCAAATAAAATCATCGTAGTTACCAAAGACATTTTGTTTTAATTTTATGACGGATGTCATGTATGTATGCCGCCTCTAATTACGTTACCACATTTTCATTCTTCAATCGTCTGAAAAGTACGAAACAGCTTACGAAAACTATGAAAAGTATGATATGTTAGAATGTTTTATTCAAAATAATAACAATTCCGACATTGCATCGAAAATATACTTCAATCGTTATCCAGAAAGAAGACAAGCCTATTTTTGTTAAATTAAAATAAAATCTCACGAATCATTCCTATTATATTTATAACAACTTCTTCAGCATCTTGAATGTTGTACTTTTTGGTCTTGGCTTATTAACTGTTCCATGATTCGTGAGATTATCTTTTAATTTAACATTTTAATAATATATTTTAATTAAAATTTCATTTCATGAACCTGAGTGTGCGTGTTTTGGTAATGATCTATTACTACTAATATTTTCATTTTGCATAGGATAGTATTTTTTTAGCCTGCAATTCTGTGCAAATCGTAGCGATCCTAAGATGATGACGTCACGCGACTATTTTCCCGCGCATATGATCACAGCCAATCCTAGTTACAAATAAATTCGGTGTTGCCGATTCGTGTTTTCTGACTTTGTATAAAGATCGAAGCAATATTAAAAAGATATTACGGTAAATAGAAGAGACAACAGGCAACAACATTAACTAACTTTAAAAAAAAAACAAAAGATAAACAGATGCTCGTCCCAAAATCGTTCATAATTGCAAAGTTCACGTGACGGAAACGCTGTTTCGACCATAGTTATTTTGTAAAGAGCGCGCGTGATTATTCGCTTAACGTCGGCGGTAGGTTCAAATTGTTAAAAATTAATTATGATTTAGCTTGTTTAGCGAACCCAAAAAGTCACATTTTTGAAAATATTTTTACAATGAGGTATTTTATGGAAAATCGTAAAAAATACATTTTTGTAAAGAATTAAGTTATTGATAAAATGATTTCTTGTTTTTTTTCGTAACTTGATTTTTGTTCGTATATACAGGATGGCCCACCGAAAACGAAACAGGGCGTTTTTGGAATTATCTTACACTTTAAAAAAAAGCGCTCGAGCAGGTCAATTTTTGTTTGAAGGGAGACATTTTTTAAAAACAAAGTTGACCCTAAAATATCAACTGACTCCCTCAGCCCCATGTCAAAAATCTTAAATGGCATGATGGGCCGAGAGGTACCTCATATAAAAGCCCTTTCGATTCTTTATACAGCTATATGCATCTAATGTTGGCCAGGGAGCTCCAAGGGGCCTTGAGAACCCTGTTTTTGAAAACAAAAAAAAGTCAGAAAATACTGCAATATAGTTGAAAATGCCAGTTTATGTTTCCATGAGACATTCATCAACAATAAAATTAGCCCTGACAAATGAACATGGTGCCCCGGTAGCCCCCATCTCGGAGATTTCAATTTACAGGGCTAGTCAAGTGGGAGCTCATATGAAAAGGTATTGTAATTTTCAACCACATACATTTTATTCCGAGAAGGGGGCTAAAACCTACCTTTTCCTAGACGACAATAGAGGCACCCTGTTCATTGATTTTGTCGTTAATGAAAGTCTTTGTAAACGTGAACTGACATTCTCGACCATATTACAGTATTTTCTTTGAAAATAGGGATATTAGGGGCTCTTGAAGCCTCCTTTCTAGATAAGACGCATATAGCTCTGTATAGACACTTTAAATATGAAGTACCTGTCGACCCATCACGTCATTTAAGATTTTCCCAAAAACGGTCTGTTTTGTTTGCCGTGCCTCCCTGTATATACGGATAAGAATCAAGTTAAGAAAAAAACAAGAAATCATTTTATCATTAACTTAATTCTTTATGAAAATGTATTTTTTAAGGTTTTCCATAAAATACCGTTTTTTAAAAATATTTTCAAAAATTTTCTGTGTTCGTAAACAAGATGTTTTAAATTTACAGTGAGAAGGTATTTTATAATGCAATCAATTTTTTTTAAATATTACCACCAAAGTTTGAAATGAAAAAAAAAATATAACTAGACAAAGGTTTAATAATCCGATACCGAATTACCTTTTATTATTTGAAAAGAAGTTACATTGGATGGAAGTACTCTCCGCGACAAAAAGTGACGCGCATCATTTTAACGATAAATTCAGTCAAAATTTGTATTTGAAAACTAAATCGTAGTGTTTTAATACATCATGTTAATTATTTTTATACATAGTTAATAATCCAATACTAATCATACAGTTACGTACGGAATATTACAAACCAAATTGAACTAATTTGTTTTTTTTTTTAAAACTAAAACAGGACAAAACCATACATCACCTTAAAGAGGAGGCTTTCATATGTCAGGTCCCTTTGGCAGTTTTTCATACTTTTGTGTTTTTTCGATTTTAATGAGATTTGAAATTTGCTTACTGTTACTTAAATATTCTCTACCAAATTGAACTTTGAATTTATTTTTTTTTAATTCAAGAATTTGCCGCCACCAATCTCTAACTTCATGCTAAAGTGGTGACTTTCCTCTATTAGGCTTTTTTGGTTGTTTTTCATGCTTTTGTTTTTTTAATAGTTTGACATAGGTACGATCAAATTGAACTTAGAATTTATTATTATTTTTTTAAATAAAATATTTGCTTCCGTCAATGTCAAACACCTTAAAGAGCTTCCTATCAGACCCTTTAAACTCTTTTTATACTTTTGCATTTTTTATATTTTAATGAGGTTTAAAGTTTGCGTTCTATCATATACGCACTTTACTAAATCAAACTTTGAATTTATTAATTTTTTTACTTGAAAAATTAAGGACTCGCCGCCGCCAATCTCAAACACGATGTTATAGAGGAGGATTACCTCTACCAGGTTTTTTGGTCATTTTTCATTCTTTTGCTTTTTTATATTTTAATGAGGTTTAAAGTTTGCGTTCTATGACAAACGCACTTTACTAAATCACTCTTTGAATCTTTTATTGATTAAGCACTTGCTGCCGCCAATCTCAAACACCCCATTAAAGAGGAGGTTTCCCTCTATGAAACGCGTTTAGCCGTTTTTTATACTTTTGCTTTTTTTCGATTTTAATGAGGTATAAAGTTTGCATTCTATCACATAGGTGCTACATCAAATTGAACTTTGAATTTGATTCGTAAAGCCAAGTCCTTCTTTTAACAAAAAAAAAATTTATCCAAAGTTCAATTTGTTTTGTAATGTTCTGTACGTAACTTTGCGATTTAGTGCCTTAGTGGCTATGTATAAAAATGATTAAACTGTATTAAAACACTATGATTTAATTTTTAAATACCAATTTTAATATTATTTTCACTGAGTTTTATTGTTAAAATTAAGCGCCTCTCTTTTGTCCGGGAATGTACATCCCAATCCCAATGTAATTTCAGCCTGGTTGTAATTTTAACTATAAAAAATGTGTGCGTACGTCTCCTACATTTAAACTACTTTAAGAACTACTGTAAAACATAAACAGTAACTTAAAAATAAGAAACGACAACTAAATAATAGACTACCTCGAAATTAAAAAGAAAGAATGAAGAGGTTACAAGTAGTCGATGTGCAAGTATTGATTCAATTTGTAGCGTTTACATTTTGTGTTGTACATAAATATTTTGACAGTAGGTATAGATAAAAAATAAAATTTACAAATTTGTTTGTAATAGTCAATTATTTGTTACTTGTTACATCTTGGCATTAGATAAAATTAAAATTATATTTAAAATTTTAAGCTGCAAACACGAAGCGAAGCTATTATGAAAAATAGTGTTAGTACACGTGCTCGAGTATAATTTTAATTTAGTTCGTTATTTTATGTGTCTTTTGGTCCACTTTCCCTGAATAGAGCTTGTGCACTGAATAATAAGAAAAAGAAAAAGTCGGATAGGATTTTAAATTTCACTTAAAATCCTAATGAATATAAAGTAGGTCTTATCAAAAGACTTGGAAATACATATAATGCCGCTTCGTTTTGTATGGTGTTTTGCTCTACCTCAATCTGATTTATTGCGGTCGTTCGTTATTGGCTTGAAGGTAAATTTAGATGCGTATCAATCGTTTCTGTTAAGCAAAACGGCCGTAGTAATATAGGGACAGTATGGAAAAGACGCTTTGGGACGGAGAGATAGCGATTCGTGCATGCAAGTTGGATCCCTGATAAGGTGGGTACGCCGCCGGCCACTTAGCTAATAGTGTGTCCCAAGAGATCCTGCCGCTGATGAGGTACCAACCTAATAGATACATGTCATCTAAATTCCCTTTGATGCAAACCCGCAAATAACTTAAATGAGAGTATCTTACCACCACTGGCGCTATCCAAATTGTGAACACGTTAGCAATTTACTCTGCTGGAATTAAACTACTATATTACGTGAAACTTTAACGCCTAACATCAGTAGAGAATTATAGCTACATAAAATCAAGGAGTGCATTGATAAAATACTTCTAAATTTAACTACCTACCTCCATTTCGGATATAAATCATCAAATAACATTAAATTAAATTGATAATCGCAGAATCACCAATGGCATCTACATATACGTGTTTTGCGTTACACGTTATAATATTATGATTACTATAACGCGTTTGGAAATACCTGATCAAAAAAAAACGTCCGGCAAAAGATTACTAACTATTACCGTTGATTGAAAAGAAGACTTTTCAATCAACGCCAATACTGACTATAGTATCACTTGCTGACATGTCAATCTCAAAATATTATTATTATACAACACACCCTTTTTCTGTTGTTAGTGACTATTCAGAAATTTATAAATTTAACAAATTCTAATAATATTTATTTTCCAACAATTGTGGGATAGTTATTTTTTTAACTAATGTGGAGAGTACAAAACGCCTTGGCAACACATTTTATAGACAACTTACACAGGGAGAAAAGGAAAACAAAAAAGTTTATGAAAATTTATTAATGTAATTACTTAATGATATGGTTTTTCCCTCGCGTATCTAAAACATTCCCAGGATATTTATTACTTCCCCACTTGTTAGGAAAATAACTATTACAACAACTTTATATTAGTATAATAAATGTTATCGACATAGAACAAATTATTATTGTAAGGGTCTTTTGATTGTAGTTCTCAGTTATTTTGCAGTCGAGTCGACTGTGTCCTTTTTAAAACAAACGATAGCGCAGACAGATTTATTATAGCCTCTGTTTTGAAATACAGAGTGAAAAGTGCATTTTTAGACACCCCTCTTGCTTCAGGTATCGATTTATCCACTAGTAAAATGGAATCCTACACATTTTTATGCAGAATCCAGTGACATGCTTGTTTTTTCTAGGTGTATTTTGAGAAGTTACAGTTGGATTTTAATGGGGATCACCCTGTATGTCATTGTTTTCACTCATAAGCTTTCAGAAATGTATAAAACGGACTTTAGTTTCCCAATCGAAGGTTAGAATCTCTTTTTTTAAATAAGCTTAGAAATGCCAAACAGATTTATTTTTATTAAACTTATAGTAAAAACCACAACCAATAACGCGTATATATTTATAGGTGTTGTTCAAAATAGTTACCATTTTCCCTAATGCAAAATTGGCACTTTTGCGATATTTTGTTCAAGGCATTTAAAATTATTATGGGGTGACCTATAAATATATATACGTTATTGGTTATTGGTTTTACTATAAGTTTAATAAAAATAAATCTGTTGGTTTTTAGTTTCTAGGCTTATTTAAAAAAAAAAGAGATTATAACCTTCGATTGGGAAACAAAGTGCCGACTATTATACATTTCTGAAAGTTTTAATGAGTGGAATAAATACAAATTGACATACAGGGTGTCCCATTTCAAAAATCCTAACTTTGGTAACTTTCTCAAAATGGGGACACCTAGAAAAAACTAAGCACGTCCGTCACTGGATTCTGCATAAAAAAATGTGTAAGATTCCGTTTTTACCTAGTCGATAACTTATCAGATACCTGAATTACAGAGGGTGTTTGAAAATGCACACTTTTCAACTTCACTCTGTATTTCAAAAACGAAGAAAGCGATGATAAATTTGTCTGCGCCATCGTTTGTTTTACAAAAAAGTGACACAGGTTCGCGAAAACCCCAAAACTCGAACTGCAATAATAACGGAGATACCCTGCAAAAGTGTCGAAAACAGGACACCGTGTACATGGTCTGATCTCAGAGCTAAAAGCTAAGTGCTTTTAATAGATTTAACTAATTTTTAATTTTGAAAACTAAATTTAGACAGTGCTGGTGAATAAAATAGGGCGTAAAACTTTTCGATTTAGATTTTTTTTTAATTTTTGAAAATGTGTAAACATATTATTTACAAACCAAAAATACAATTAATTGTTTGATAAAAATTCTGATGGAAAAATCTTTTGACCAAAACTTTAAATGTCAAATTTTCAGAAATACCCTTGTCAATAGAGCAAATAATAATTAAATTTTATACCAAAGATGAATTGTCATTATATTGTTTATTAACATTTAAATGAAAAAACGTGCTTTCTTCAATTTTTTTTTCATTTAAGGAAAAAGTTGTTACGGTTCAAATTGCTCGAACCCGAACGTAGGTCGCAAGGCTTCTGAGTATCGGTTGTCGTGAGTTGCACGTTACGACGAAAATCGAATTTGCCGCGCACGCTACGGTTTTCCCAATGGTGGATCGATTATTCACAAAATTTATCGAGACAACAAGCGGACATTTTTAAGATTTCCTTTTATTGACCGTTTTCGGCGTACTTTGTGAAGCTAAAAGTTTACACGTAAAGTATTAATGTGGCTTCAATAATTCCAAGTTAAATTGGTGTGTAAATATAAATCCAACCGCATTTGCCCACGTGTCTTGGCCTCATACTCTACTCGTGTATTACCATCTGAGTAATTCCTGGGGGTGCTGGAACAATGAGTTAAGAAACCTTCGCTGTAAAAACGTGACGATTACCACGGTT
Organism: Abscondita cerata; assembly: GCA_030710515.1. NCBI lineage: Eukaryota > Metazoa > Arthropoda > Insecta > Coleoptera > Lampyridae > Abscondita > Abscondita cerata. The sequence continues at coordinate 73,876 of JALBCR010000382.1, read as the reverse complement.
TCGCCTACATCGAAGCTGCCAACGGCCGATGAACGCAACCGGCTGAGGGTCGTTCATGCTGCGTGCCTGCTACTTTAAGAGAGCATATCTGGAGCATATCTGCTTGCCGAGCTTTGTCGTCTAGTTCTCCTAAGGGAAATCCTGTGGCTACCGATCTTCTAAGAGCTATCAACTGTTGTCATTAGCAAGAACCTTTCTTATCGGAACTGCCTCAGTACACAGCTAAGTTTATTGTTTAAGGAACCTATTCACTTTGCATGCGTATGAAGCTTACGTACATGTGACATTAAACGGTTTGAACCTTAGTACAGGGTGATTCAAAGAAACGGGAAATTTTGAAAGTTAAATAAGTTCAAGAAAACAAATATTTAAATAAAGTTTTTCATATCATTTAATAGTAAAATAATGCCATTTTAGAAAAATAAATACCGTAACATTTATTTTTGAAGATGACATCTTGCAGGTGTTTTCCTTTTCTACGCAAACATTCCTGTAGTCTCTTCGTCACATTGTCCATGGTTTGACGTAACATTACAACTGGAATTTCTGAAATCGCTTCTCGAATCTTGGCTTTCAATTCAACTGTAAAGATGAAGCGTGACGACGAATTGACCGATGTGGACTTCTTATGACCGCATCTCGAACAGCTTGGATATTGACTGGTGTACGAATGGTTCGCGCACGACCTGGAGGTTTCTTTCCCATTGCTGAACCAGATTCCTCGAAATTATGTATCCATGTTTTAATTTCATGTGCTGATGGAACACGATCGTGGCGTCCTAAATTAAAATGACGGCGGAATTCTCTACGTGCCCCTCCATACTGTCATTGTTCTTGTAAAAGCTTTGATCGCAAACGCACGATGCGCACCACCCAAGCATCCATGATAACTAAATGGCAAGGTTTTGTTGACAGGCTGGCATACCTTATTCAGTGGTACCAATCGCCCACGGCTACCAACACAACTTTCAAAATTTCCCGTTTCTTTGAATCGCCCTGTATATAAGCAAATTTTTATTCGGGGTCGACTACATCCACCGACGTTTGGTTTTGTTTTCACTAGCTCCATAAGTGCTTGGGCGCTTTAGATAAAGTGGGTGAAGCTAAAACAAAAGGCCTTTTGGGTTGGCGAGAGCTACTTACCGTGCTAGTCCGACTTTAAGTTTAGTTTTTAAGTCACCATGTGTAAGTGACGTGTATACGTCGAGTTTCCTTAATCACCAATCTTCAATTGGAACGCTAACTTTAATTTGGGGTGTAACAAACAAAAGCTTAACTGAATTTCGACAATTTGATTGCGAGCTTTAATTAATTTGTTGTTGCTAACGCCCGTAAGTTTTATGCGACAGAATATCTTACTTCTCACATATTCTCCTAGTATTTTAAGTTGTATTTGCTACATTTACATATCTATTTGTCTCTGTGATTTGTGTTCGTTTTAGCGTAGTAGACCTTAAGTAAAACCTATTGAATTCCTGTTGGTCGCTTTTATTTTTCTCTATTACCTAGCAGGTGGCGCTTCGTTACGCAGCAGTTTATTTCTTTCAGTTTCCTCAAGGACCTCCCAAACTCACCGACTAAGCCGGACACTGCTGTGCTAACTCTTACAAATACGGGATCTTCCATAAATTTAGTGCGCTATTTGAAGCCAAATAGTATTGTTCCTTTTTTTTGTTTCTAGGTTGTATTGCTAGAGCCGTCACTTTCTTTTTTTTATTATTATTTGTCAACTACAAATGTTACAAAGTAATAAACTAACGTTAATGGTGTACAACGAATAGTTGTAGAACATAAAAATACGAATAAAATGAGCATCAACTCGACTTGATCGGATAATAATTTTCCGAGAAAAATCGGAAAAAGTAGAATATTTGTGTTTTTCTATACAAATTTGTAGATCCGTCATTTTTTGAGATGTAACGTAAATCTTGTGATAAATAGGAAGTAATTATACGTACTTAATGTGTGCAAAACTGTACAATTGTCGGGCTTTTAGTTCATGCATAATTACAATTTAAATTTTTTTATGCATTCGAGGCTGAATGTTCGTGTGCCAGAAATAAAAAAAGTTTTGAAGGTAAAATGGAAAGAAACAAAACGTATATTCTTATTTTCCGATCAAATGATATTGAACAAGCAAAAATGTATGCAAAGGAGATTGAACTTGACAGATAGTAAGAAAGATGTGGGGGAACCCGATCGCTAGCCGTGCGTTTATAATCGCAGTCCTCACAAACGACGCTAGCGACCGAGTACCCCCACCACTCCACCACTTTTGAACAATTTCAGTCATTTTTGCATGCACTTTTCGCGTGTTAAATACCATTTTATCGAAAAATGAAAATATACGTTTTGTACTCGGCCACTAGCGTCGTTTGAAGGAACTGCGATTACAAGCGCGCTGCTAGCGACCGGTTATCCCACCACTCCACTGCTTTCTTGCTCTCAGTCAATTTCATTAATATTTGCATGCATTTTTTGCGCGTTAAATATCATTTTATCGAAAAATGAGAATATGCTTTTGTTGTTTTCCATTTCACCTTCACCTTTTTTTTTTATTTGTGACAGTCGGACCACCACACGAGCATTCAGCCTCGATTGAACATATTGCATTAAAAAATTTAAATCACAATTATGCATAAACTAATTTTCTGATAATTCTAGGGTTTTGCACATTATTTTTTTAAATGTATGTCTATTTACTAAAAAGTAATATATTTTAGAAAGAGTAACTTGCGACTCTAATATTTTTGAAATAGTTGAATAAACTATATACGATGTGGTATAACATGTTTTATTGTGCATCAAAATGGCGGTTTAACACTAAAGTATTGTATCAGATTATTAATATAATTTAGGTTAGAACTACCTGTTTACCCCACCCGCACCAAACTAATTAGTAAGAACAATCGAGATCCCTGATTCATGATTAACCTACGATAAAAACGTTTGGAAACGGTCATAAGTAAAATAAAAAAATAGATTAAATTAAATTGGTTTGTTAAAGTTAATTTTGTGTTAATTTCCAAGAAAACTATTGTGGCAACATGACAGTAAACTAAAAATTTATCTTAACCTACGACTGAAAAACACGCCGTTAGTGAAAGGCCGGTTTTATACAAGGCGTTTTGTATCGCGCGACAGTTCCTAGTTCTACTGAATCAAATGGAAACATTTATGCACCAACGCGCCTATATTTGTGTCTTCAGAGGGACACGTGTTTCTTAAATACCCGTGACCGAATTTTAAAGATGAAAGAACCGAATAGTCGTGCAACGGATTTGGATGCCAGTTCAGACGGTTCTTTTGACATAAAACTTTTAATTAATTGTGTGAGGTCTCGAAATGTCATTTGGAACCCAAGCGATGATCATTACAAGTACAGAAAAAATGGGTAATCAAATTGATCGAAATATCATATGTCGAGCACAAAACCGGCCAAACTTTGAAAACGTGTCAGTTGCTATGGTTATTGAGCAACATTTTTCTATAAATGAATAACAACTATAATAATAATAATAAACACAACAAATATTGAAATTTGCATTGGTAACACATTAATTTCTTGCACTATTACGTGAACAAGGCGACTAACTAATCCTAGCGTTGTTGCGGCAATTTGTCGTTATGAATTTGATGTATTTATTTGAAAGATACAAATTACAAAATTTCTCAAAACACTGTTGGTAAATTTTCCGAGATGTTTCATGTAATGAATCTACTACTATTTCTACAAGAGCCTCTTCAATAGTCTATAACACATTTTTGTATTTCTTTGACAACAATACTTTTGAGCTATTCGACACAGTCCCTACCTCCAAAACTGTTGTAAATTTATCTAACCACAATCACTGTATTCCTAAATACTATATTATTTAAGCTATAAGTTGTTAGATTAGAACTTTTACTCGTCTCATTGTTGACTCAATTTAGATTCAGTCTACCAAAATTATGCAATCGTCTAAAGCTCCCAAAGTTCACATTCCTAAAGCAAAAACATAGGTTTAAAAATTGTCGTAAGAACTCTGGATTCCACTATTCTGTTATTCTTCACTTTCAATTTTACCTTTCAATTCCATTTATTTCACTACCCATTGCTAGCACAATTCAATCATCTATTTATAAATTAGCCAAACATCTTTAACTAATTTATAGGTAAAACTCTCATCATTTCATTCAACATTTAGTAATTCCAAAAATTAATCGTTTATATAATGTGAGTACGACTACTAGAAGTGTAATATTTAATAATATATATAATATAATATATTATAATACACATATTACAAGTATATTAAATAATTTTGCAAAAACATTTGAAATTTTATTACACTCTCATATTTACCCTACTATACAATTTTACATTTCTCCACAATAACATGGCTTTATGAAAAGGCGCTCAACGGTTACGAATCTTATGTCAATCACTCAGTTTATACTAATAACTAGATAGAGGTGGTCAAGTAGATGTCATATATACTGACATATCCTAAGCCTTTGACCGAATCTCTCATAAACTTCTATTAGCAAAATTATGCAACTTTGGTTTTAATAGTTCCTTATTATCTTTCTTTGAATTGTATTTACAGAATCGCAAACAATTCGTTATTTATAATAATTACGTTGGGAATACCTCAAAGATCCAATCTCGGACCATTCTAATTTTTAATTTTTGTAATGATCTTACAGAAAACATACAATCAGAAAAGTTATTATTTGCTGACGACTTAAATAGTATATTATACACCAAGGTTGTGAAGTCTGCCATTATTGCCTTAGCACCAGTTTATTTCTCTTCACAACCATGGTGTATATACTATTTTTTCCACTACTAGCCAAATTTAAGCCAAAAATAAAAAATAAACATTTTTCTTGTAAAAATCAAGTAACACAGGAATGCAAATAAATCAAAAGCATTAAAGCTACATACGTTGATAAACCAACTGCAACTGATTCACTAAACACTTGTGTGGCATATTTAACCTTCATTTTCGAAAATTATTCGGAGTAATATATAAATTAGTTGATTTACGAGCCAATCGCAGCGGTTTAGATTTGTCTGACATGTAAAATTTTAATGTCTTTCGAAGATGCTTTTTGTTATTAAAGATTATATCGTATTTAATCAAGTTATTTTACACCGACTTCAATAAATAGGGGACATCGAAGAAATAATAGATTTTCTTATCGTTTACGAGAAGGTATGGTTTTTCCAGTGATACATCTATTCTTTTAATTAGGTTTCAAAATTTTACTACTGCCCTAATATTGGCACCGCATTGTAGTTGTAGCTTTTCTATGCAGTTTAATACTATCGACTTTAATTTGTCACCTTTACATATCGTATTTGTAAAGATGTATCACAAGGGTTGTTTAAATTTTTTATATGTAACTGTAACCATGATCACGTAGTAGTTTGAGCTGGCAAAAAATTTAATACCTACTTTAAAATTAACATTTTGGGGCTCGTAAAAATAATTTTAGTGAAAATTGTTTGTATTCCTCTGTATATCTCCTGCTTCTTAGTGGTTTATTTTTAAGTCCACTTGGGCTGTCACAATTTGTGCTCTGCTTTCAGGAAGTAATCGTTGGGAGATGTTAACTTCAATTGAAGTGCTTTCTTTTCACGTTGCAATTTAAGAATATTCCTCTGTAAATTTCTTTACCTAAGAATATTTGAGTTGCAAGCTTGAGTAGTTTTGGTATAGCTAGAGATGTTAACGGGCATTTATTGCTTCGCCAATATACCTTGCATCATTTTAATATTAGGTTTCAGAAATTGACACTTGTAATTCATTTAGGAATGGCAAGTGTTCGTCAACATTTTTATGCAACAGATCGGACCTTCCGATTCTGTTAACCATTCCAAACACCTACAACAAAATGTTTGTAATTTACTTAAAATTCTTCATGTAATTTAACTCGCCTGGTTAAATCTCCTTTGGGAAACCTGAAAAAACTGACTCTACCATCATATTTAATAAATAAATAAATTCGGGTTATGTATTTGCGGTTATGGGATGGGGGTGAATTTTAAACTAATGGCATTTTTTATTTCAAATAATTTTATCGTGTTAGGTCATTTTAAGCAGCAAATACGTTAAAGATAATCTCCTGAATATACACAAATTATGTTTCACTCGTTTTTGTTAAACAACTATTCTTGGATTCTCAAAAAAATTGTAATTTGTCCATTATTAACCTAGGTCAACAATAGAAAAAATTACATTAACCACTAATCAAGAAATTCAACTTCTCAGTTGGCTAGGAGACGCAATAATTGTCCACTTCACAGCTAGTAGTTGAAAAAAATATATTATTCTATAAGATCTTACAGTGATTGCCAATTTCTTCAAAGCAACTGGTCAATGTCAACTCTTGGTGTCAAGTGAATTATTTGTCACTCAATACCACTAAAGTAATGTGATGTCTTATACTAGTAAACAGAGCATTTTGTTTACTGTATCGACTTTAATTTTTAACGCGGTGTTAACAGATCTTGGTGTATTTTTGATGATAGATTGACATTCACAGATCATATTAAAAACCTATCACAATCTGCTTTTAAAAACTTTAGACTTCATTATACGAAATTGTAAACAATTTAAACATTCCATCGCGATAAAAACTTTGTACATTACACTAGTGCTTCCAAACTCGATTATTGTTCATTAATATGGTATCCCACACAAGGCAACCATACCGCCTTAAATCCAAAGAAAATTTTGAAATATTTAGCTTTTTAAAATTGATGGAACTTATCCTGAAAGAGAATGCTCTCAAGAAACACTTTTGTTAAGATTTGACTTTCAATGTTTACATCAACGCAGACGTACATCTAGTATTATTTTTCTCTACCAACTACTTCATAACCTAATTGATTGTCCTTACCTTTTATCACTAATTAAATTCCATGTTCCATTTTTCACTACACGTAACAAAATAACATTTCATTTACCATTGGCACGTACAAATGTATTATTAGATCGCCAATGCATATCATCTGCAGAAATTTTAATTTAAGTTTTTCTCATAATGATATTAACAACTGTACGTTAATGTCATTACTTAATAATAAATAACGTTTATTTTGTGGTTATGTCTCTTGTCAACTCGCTTATATATTACTTCAATTTATTTTTTTTTCTCTCTTTTTTTTTAGTTTCTTAGTGTTCATATATACAGTCTGTATTACCATACATGTAGTTTGTCCTATTATTGGGTTTTTATACCTGTTGGGCAAATAAACAGATAAATAAATAAATAAAATAAATAAATAAATATTTGAAAATATTTACCTACCTTTGAAATTGAAATTGAAACGGCAAATCAAATTTATTGATATAGACAATTCCCGTTTATCAAAAATTTACATTTTTTTTATTTATTCATTTATGAATGGAGCAAAATTATATCACATTTTCTAGATTAAAAATTTTTCAGGTTTGTATGATTTATTGCTCTACCTCTTCGTAGTAATGCACAAATTCCACTCGCAAAAATTCCATTTACAGTTTTCAGTGTGTAATATACTATTTCATTCTTGGTACTGCTTACTTCTTCAAAAATAAACAATTTTGTGTAAGTACAACTTTTCGGCGAATTTTTTTAGTATGTTAAATAAATTGGAATTGGAAAATCGTAAAGAGCTTTTGCAAATAGGCAGATATCAAAGTTTAAATGGGCAATTTTTTTGTTACATCAACTTAGTCACAATTAGTATTTCTGCATTAACTTTAAGTTTTATTTTTGGATTTAATCTGGACATAAATAAAAATGACGATTTAACTTGTTTCTATGTTTATTTAAATATTCGCTACTGCAATAAAATAAGTATATATCACAAAATGTGGCACGTGATATTTTAAATTTCGAAGTATTTATAAAAAAAATATCTCGCTTTTAGTAATTACATTAATAAAAATTTTTTATAAAGCAAACCAAACTTTTTATACGTGCGAAATGGATTTTTATGGTATTCAAAAGCACCACGTAGGCTTTCGTTCGTTGCTAATCTCCGGTATCAATTTTCGATGGCAATCCCTTTGATTTGTGGCGAGTCTAGGGAGAATGAACGTTCCGCCCCTATATCTGTCATCTACTTTTTCTTTACACACTTCATATCACAGTGGTTATTTGAAAAAATTGCGACGGTCACAGAGAAATAAGTTCTCTCATCGTATCCTGTACATCTCCCACAATTTCCCACTCTACTCAACTGCTACTTTTTTTTGCTTCTGCCTCGGTTATGTCATTGCAAGATTTCTTTTTGATGTTTGCTTTTATTTATTTTCCGTCTCTAATAATTTTGTGCCTTTTAGTTGGCCGAATACTTTTATTAATTTATTTAGGATTGTAAAATAGAAACGTATATTACAGAACATAAATAATTAATTCTTTGTATATCGAAAGTTTATTTAGGGTAGATCGAACGGCAAGGAAACGATTGTAATAAAATGAAGAGGAAATTAAAACGCTTGCTAGCTACTATCATCATCGCATATCCGCCCTTCACGTTAAATTTATGCAGGCATACATATCAGGTTTGTCAATTTTCATAAAATATGTTAACTTTTAATTAAACCTTCATGGCTAAAGCTTTGTTTTCAACTACCTCAAACTAAAATAAAATAATTAAACTGCACTTTATCAATCCAACACTGAGTCTTCAGCATTAGTGAAATTACAAGGGAATATAAATAAATTAGTTTTCACTCAGCAGAATCTATTAACGAGACCGAGAAGAAACCATAAATTGCCAAAATTTCTAATGTAATAAATTATTAATAGAAAGAACAGAACATTGGATTGATAAAAAACAATAACCGAATAATTAGGTATATGACTGATACTAACATAAAATTTTCTCTGTAAATATTTCTTGTTGTAACAACTCCAATCAATGAAATTTAGTTAAAATTCGTGATATTTACCGTTGTCAATAAAAATGAAAAAATCTAAATAACAACTAATTTTCTATCCACTTCAAAATCCATGTAGTAACTATCGGTTGATTTATATTCTAAATACATACATACGAAGTAATTTATAAGCATAATTTAAATACACAATCAAAATATTACTAGAATTTTGTGTAAAAGAACCTAAAGACCTATGCAACCATTGATAGCTTTTCTAAAATTACTATATAAGGTAACCATTACACTTTTTGCGATGATTTTTAAATGTACACTCATGAAATTTAAAACTTGGACACCACAATTTCTGTAAACAAAAGTTTGCACATTGTGAAGCGGGCTTAAGGGTATCATTTACAATTCTAACAGCAGGTAGTCTCAGCAGGGGTTATCTTATAGAAGGACTGTAGAATGAATCATTACACTAAGCACGTTTTAGAAAATAGGTAATTTACGTTGCTTACTTAATTTTTTCTTTAAAGAATATATTTGAAGGTATCGCTAATTAAACACCATAGCTCGATTAATTATCGAATCAAAATTTTGTTTAGGAAATGTTTACAAAATAAAATTAGAAATAATTTTGATTTAAAAACGTCTACAAGCAATAACTTTTAAATTAAATCAAAAACTAAACATGGTTATTTGGGTTGACTGATTATTACTTATTTTTAAATAAATCTAACCTACTAATTATTGTAAGTTATTAAAAAAATCATTAAACTCTCTATTCATAATATTTAGTCCTTACAAAATGTATATTTTATGACGTTTCATTTTTTCTGTAGTTAATATAAAAAGTGAAAATAAAAACTAAGGCAATTCTTATTGTCAACGTATATATTTAGTTTTTGACAAGAATTTATTACATAATTATAATTAAGATACCAAGTTATAGTTTAAAATTAAATGAAAACGTTTTTTTTAAATAAAGGTATTACTATATAAATAAATATAAGAAATCAATAATGGGTGTGACCTCCATTATTATTGATACATTCTTGGAGGCGTCTGCTCATTGACGCTATCAAGGTATCAATATAATTAATATTAATCGTTTCCCATGCGGTATCAATGGCTGCAATTAGTGCATTACGGTTTACTGGTATAAAATTTGGCCCTTGTTGTCTTCGGATAACAGCAAGTATTCGAGCCCAAACATTTTCGATAATGTTAAAATCTGGGCTTTTGCTGGCCAGGGTAACAGCTCCAAGTTATTTGCTTGTATCCAGTTGCGCACAACCTGCGAAGTATAGGGTCATCATATCCCGATAGTTAATTATCGAATGTTCCAAGAAAATATGTGTAAATAGTAAATGGAATCTACTAACGTAACGTTAAGTCGTTAATTATAGTTACATAACTCTCCTTTCATAAGATATAGTTCATATTAATATGCTTATTGTAAAGCTTCGTACACACCTGAACAACAAACCGAGGAACAAACAGAACAACGAACCGAACGGCAATCGGAACATTAATTTGGACGGTGCTACGTACGAATTTTAGAACAGATTCGCAAGTCCTGATTGTTCCACGAACGGTTTGCGGCGTTCCCGCAACTTGTCGGTTTTTCTCCGACATCAAAGAAAATGCGCGCGAATGCGTTTGCAGGTTTGGACGAATCTAAACAAAACGGCGAACAAACTTATGCGGGAGAATTAAATTATTTATTTTTGTCCTCCCTTTTGTGGGTTTGTTGTGTTTTAGGTAATATTATGGAGTTGACAGAAGAAAAATGTTTTAAATTAATCAGTGTTTAAGAATGCAAGAAAAAATGATGTCCCTATTAGCATCATTTGGGCGGGAAATTTCCAAAATAAAAAAAAGCGAAGTAAATTATAATTTTTACTCTTCTTTGTGCGTAAAAATTTGGTTGGCACTATCTTCTTGTTTTCCGCAATTTTCTCTTCTCAATAATAAATATATATGAACTGAAAACTACTGAAAATAATTATGGGAACAGCACAAACGTTCCGTTTGTTGTTCGGATTGTGGAAATCATAAAAGATCGTTTGTCGTTCTGTTTGACTTTCGGTTCGTTGTTATGTTTGTTGCTCGGTTTGTTGTGTACGAAGCTTTACAACTTAAGCAACAATTTTTGGCGAATAAAGATTAGTTTGTGATGTAATATTAGAAACACAAATTTATATCATATCAAATTTATGACAACTTAAAACCAAGAACGTGTATGTTATTGCTAAGAAATTATTAAGGAAAAAGCGCAATTGCAGTGTAAATATTTATAATTAGATATTTTCGAAAGTTTATAAGTCCTCTATTGTAATCTTAATACTTAAAAGAAAATCCTGTCCATTAGCATTATAAGGAAATGGCTTTTACTTTATGAATAAGTTTCAATAACAATAGAATATCCTTGCTTGTTTAATTTACTTCCTTTGAGTCATATTGCTCTAAGGGTTGTTACATTGGTCATTAGAAGTATGTAATAAATAAACAATTACCTACTGTTTGAGAAGGGGTAGTGTGAACCAATAAATAAAGTAAGAAATGTAAATTCCATTTTAGTTTAAAATTTCAAGTGTTGTGAAAATGCCACCTCATCTCGGTGCTGATTTGAAAGCGCGGATTGTTTCGGAATTAGCGGCGGGCCGTAGCGTGCGTGAAATTTCACGTATGTTAGATATACCAAAAGCACCGTAGGGCATTACCGAGTAAAATGGAATCTTGAACACACTTTGGAAAGAGCCATCGGAAGTGGTAGACCTAAAGTATCTACACGTGCTCAAGATCTCGAGTTGTTTCATTACGTAACAGAACAACCATTTGCTACATACTCCAGGGCTATAGCAGATACACATTTTCCCGGATGCCGTATAACTGCACAAAAAGATTAAAGGAGATGGGAATAAAGAAGTATAATGCTGCTGCGAAAGAAGTTCTCAGTGACGAAAATATGAGACGTCGTCTGGAATTTGCAAGGCGATATGTGAACGAACCTTTGGAATTTTGGAATCGAGTGATTTTTAGCGACGAAAAACGTTCAATAGCCGCAACGATGGACCACTAAAGTTTTTAGAATGGAAGGAACTCGTTACGAAAATAATCACATATGTCCTAAAAACGAAGTGGTTATTTTTCTGTGAATGTGTGGGGTTGGGTTAGCGCGGGGGTCCAGGAGTTTGTTGGGCTATCGATGGACGTCTTGATTCTGCTGCGTATTTAGATATTTTGGAAACTATTATGAAACCTTCAGTCGAAGTGTTTTATCCAGACGAAGATTATATTTTCCAACAAGTAAGTATTCTTATTTCACTATACTTTCTCCAAAAATAGTTGGGATCTGTTGAATTAACATTTTCATAATGTATTTTTGTTGTTAAAGGACAACGCCCCTATTCATACTTCGCGGGTTGTGCGCAATTGGATACGAGAAAATAACTTGGAGCTGTTACCCTGGCCAGCAAAAGCCCAGATTTTAACATTATCGAAAATGTTTGGGCTCGAATACTTGCTGTTATCCGAAGACAACAAGGGCCAAATTTTATACCAGTAAACCGTAATGCACTAATTGCAGCCATTGATACCGCATGGGAAACGATTAATATTAATTATATTGATACCTTGATAGCGTCAATGAGCAGACGCCTCCAAGAATGTATCAATAATAATGGAGGTCACACCCATTATTGATTTCTTATATTTATTTATATAGTAATACCTTTATTTAAAAAAAAGTTTTCATTTAATTTTAAACTATAACTTGGTATCTTAATTATAATTATGTAATAAATTCTTGTCAAAAACTAAATATATACGTTGACAATAAGAATTGCCTTAGTTTTTATTTTCACTTTTATATTAACTACAGAAAAAATGAAACGTCATAAAATATACATTTTGTAAGGACTAAATATTATGAATAGAGAGTTTAATGTTTTTTTTAATAACTTACAATAATTAGTAGGTTAGATTTATTTAAAAATAAGTAATAATCAGTCAACCCAAATAACCATGTTTAGTTTTTGATTTAATTTAAAAGTTATTGCTTGTAGACGTTTTTAAATCAAAATTATTTCTAATTTTATTTTGTAAACATTTCCTAAACAAAATTTTGATTCGATAATTAATCGAGCTATGGTGTTTAATTAGCGATACCTTCAAATATATTCTTTAAAGAAAAAATTAAGTAAGCAACGTAAATTACCTATTTTCTAAAACGTGCTTAGTGTAATGATTCATTCTACAGTCCTTCTATAAGATAACCCCTGCTGAGACTACCTGCTGTTAGAATTGTAAATGATACCCTTAAGCCCGCTTCACAATGTGCAAACTTTTGTTTACAGAAATTGTGGTGTCCAAGTTTTAAATTTCATGAGTTACATAAGTTTTTTTTGTAAGAACACAAGCGCCAGTTTTACCTGCATTTGTAGTTCTTTCCTCTGTCCAAACCCAACACTTTTCCTACAACTTTAGAAATATATCATGTTCTAATCGTAGTTCTGAGTACGGTGTTACCTTGACCGTGAGCGGTCGTGATTTTAACCGCTGCGATAGTGAGTGTAACTTGTAAACTTCGATTAACGCAAGTATTACTTACTTAAATTATATTCTAAACTATTCTACTTAATAATAATAATTTTAACCTCAGGGCTGCTCGATGAGCCCGAGAATTCACTATGTCAGCGAATAAACGAGATAATAGTGAGTTATCACCTTATCACCTCCTATTGATTAACCGAGTAAAACATATCTATTTAATCCAGCAATTCTTATAATATTCCATTTATTGCAATTACGGAATAAAGGGGCAAAAATAAAAAAAAATTAACAGGCTGCGACCGGTAAAAAAGTTTTGTTTAAGGTATAACTATTACGTAAAAAATAAATGTAACAAAAAATGAGTGGAACTATGAAAATGGGGTAGTTTTCTAGAAGTGGAAAATGTACTTATGCAATTTTCAGGCAGAAAATGACTTTCTAGCGCAAAATGTTTTACAGAAAAGTTGTCGATAATAAAAAAATGAACAACTGCAATTTGCATAAAACTTGGTGAAAGTACACCTTTTTTTATACTACACAAGTACGATTTTTTTGAACAACCAAAAAAAAGTTTTCGAGATGTTTAAGATTTTTTGAAAAAAAAAATTTAAAAAAAATTCTTCCAGTTACAGTTTTGATTTTCAAACTCTGCACTGGCGTATTTTCTTCGTTGAAATATATAATTTTATATGGTCTATCTATGTTGGGGTCGAATTTTGCATTAATCCCCTTAAAACTAAAAAAAACGACTTTTTGGTATACGTATTTTTTAATTTGTATTTATACAGGGTGGGCTAACGCCGACGAAACAGAGCCAATTGCAGCTACATCGATAATTAAAAAAAAACTCAAACCTTCAATTTTATTTCTGAGGGGGACAGAGGGTTCAGAGTTTGAAAATCAAAAATTTGACTAGAAGAATTTTTTTTCTGGAAAATCTTAAATATCTCAGAAACTAATTTTTTTTGTTTGTACATTGTACATTTTCCACCCCTAAGACTTTACCCCATTTCCATAGTTCCACTCATTTATTGTTACATTTATTTTTTACGTATTAGTTATATCCCAAACTAAACTTTTACCGGTCGCAGCCTGTTAAAACTTTTTTGGTCAAAAAACCTAATTGCACTAGACTATAACAACAAACAAATATTCCATACCCGGCAGCTTGGCAAAAAGTAGGTATGAAACTTTAGAGGACATAATAGATAATTTTAATCAATCAACAACACAAACACAAAATAAACAACCGACGCGACAAAAAAACCTCAATGTGTCAACTGTGGCAAAGAACATCCAGCGATGCACATACTATTTAAAAATTACGAACGCAACTAAATAGACCAGAACATATAATAGAACAACACCCAATATATCATATGCTAAAGTAACACAAACTATAATACATATGCTGAAATTAATCAACTAGACTCAGAAGGTTTACTTACGACTATAGTCAAACTGATAGTCGAAGCAATCAAATCAGATTTAGATAAAATTATACCCATCTAACAACAGTATTGCCAATCCTACTACAACATGGATTTAAATAGAATCCACAAATTAAAAAAATTGACAATAGTAAACTGGAATCCAAACGGCATTAAAACCAAAGATCTCTATTTATTAACTTCCTCTAGACATAATGTAGACGTAGCGTGTATTTCTGAAACTCATCTCAATGAAAATGAAAATTTCAACATACCAAGTACACAATACGAGGTGTCCATCTATAAATTGACACATTTTAACAACTTATAACTCGAGAACGGAAAAAGATATCGACAAGCAGTTTTTACTAAACTTTATAAATACACTTCAAGTTTCTATTGACATTGTTGCCACATGTAATTTTTTTATAAAAATTAACGAAACAAAAATTAAGTTTTTTGACCCAAAATTGTGAGCTTAGTTTAAATAGGACACCCTATAATTCTTAACATTATTGGAAAGACCATTTCTTGTCCTTACCAAAAATGTATACATTGTTGGCGTTAACCCACGTTTTTAAGGAATAATTTACTTTTTCACAAAACCATGTCAACAACTTCTTGCACTAATTATTACTAATCTGACACTTCTGTCAACTCGATTTGCGTTACATAGCACCCTTTATTAAGTTACTCTTAGCTTGGTAAGTCAATTTACAAAAACAGGAACATTAAATAGAAAATATGTACTTTTAATGCTTAAGATATTAATTTAAATAATAATTTATGGATAATGGTTTGCAGATAGTTATTAGAAATACTAGTAGTTTTACTCAACAAAAACCCTTCATGTGAATATAAAAAAGTAGTTTTTTAACGAAACTTTTAGACGTCTGAGACTTGGCAATCTCGTTAGATAAAAATTGAAATATTCTTAAGACATTCAGTAAAACCGGCTTTCAATACCTTGTCTCATTCTCTAGTTATAAGCTGTTAGAATGTGATCTTTTAGATTTGGAAGTTCTTGACATGGTTTCATGAAAAAGTAAATTATTCCCTAAAAACGTGGGTTAATGCCAACAATGTATACATTTTTGAAAAGGACAAGAAACCTCAGAATAAAATGTTTAGTACTGTACATGTAAAGGTACTAGAAACTGAAGCCGGAGTAACGACGAACCCGGTATGTGTATAGTAAAAGTGTAATAATGTTACCTACTTACCAAACAATATGCCATTTTCAAAATCCCAAGTTTCAAATCTAACGTTTTTACTTCGCCAAGTAATAATTTTTTCTCCTTTAAGCGTAAGCTTATTTCAGTACTTCAATAAAAATAGATACTTCACCTATTTTAGTGTTTTTTTTAATTTTACGTTTGTTACTTGTATTTAAAAAATTAAATTAGAACAGAAAATTTTGAAGAAAATCTAGATGTATTAGAAATAATAGATTTTGGTCTTTCACCATGGTTTTTCATTAGGCCGAATTATATAGAAGATATAGACGACTTTTTTCAGAAAATTTAGATTAATGAAACCTACTGTCACACCGCTTTCACCATTAATTAGAATTATATAAATGTCGTTCAAAATTTTAATAATGAATTTATTAACAATCTTGTCTATGTTTTCCACGTTGTTGTCGATTTTTCTGTTTACTAAACAGCTTTAAAGAAAGTTCCCCATCTGATAGAGGCGAAAGTCGACATCAACTTCTTTATGTTAAATGGAATGATATGTTTTTTATGATATTTTTGTATTTAGTTCCTAATTTAAAACAACTTTTATTAAGGTTGGTAATATCTACATAGTTTTTGAAATATCGTTATATTTTTTTAAAAATATTGGTTTGTAGGATATTCTTTAAAAATTCATATTTTTGAACTTGATTAAGATAAAAAAAAACATGTTTAGTTTTCTTATAACAGAAGCTTAGTTTTATTCATTACTGTAATCAAAATATGTTCAGTGTATTCAGGACGTCCACCATTGATTCTCAAAGTAAGCGAACTTCAAATAGCTACAAGTCGATTTTTTAAATGGAACATACTAAATATTATTTAACAGGTTGATTCAGAAATTTTTTTTGTGATCGATTGATATAAGCATTACCTGTACTTATCTCATACGGTTTACAAGTTATTACTTATTTTTATAAAATTTATATTTAATTTGGTAATATCTAACTATGGAAAAAAACAATGCATTATTGGTAACATGTAATATTGTAATATTGTAATTTGAAGTTCGCTTACTTTGAGAATCAATGGTGGACGTCCTGAATACACTGAACATATTTTGATCACAGCAATGAATAAAACTAAGCTTCTGTTATAAGGAAACCAAATATAATTTTTTTATCTTAACAAAGTTCAAAAATATAAATTTTTAAAAATATCTTACAAACTAATATTTTTTAAAATAAAACTATGCGAAGTAGATATTACAAACCATAATAAAAGTTGTTTTAAATTAGGAGCTAAATACAAAAATATCATAAAAAACATATCATTCCATTTAACATAAAGAAGTTGATGTCGACTTACGGCACAACCGGTAGTGCAATATAAGCAAAACTATTTTACAATTAAAGATCAGTATTAATAATATATTATCACAACGTTTCAAAATTTAAATACGATTAGTAGTTCTCCATAAACGTCTAATAGACCACTTTGTTTGGGAGACCCTGTATATATATATATATATATATATATTTATATATGTATATATAAATGATAAGTTTTTCGACATCTAGTGTCGACTCGTGAAAGCGTTCACGTACGAAAATGTTAGCAACTTTGCCGACAGGTATGTAAAGCATATAAACATTGAATTAACTTGGCATTAACATTTATGTACTAGGTGTCCGGATAAGGTCACGGAGCGGCTTTATATGAAGAACGGTAAAGCCTAGAGGTTTAGGAAGTAACTTTGGCAAAGAAAATATCTGAAAATTATTTTGAAGTTCGAATCAACTGGTACTGAGAAACCTAAAATTCATAATATGTCAAAAAATTGGGCGATGAGCTATAACTTTGAAAACATCACTTATAGCTTGGGTAATCCACATAATTTTGTTTCGTGATTTTTTTTTCATATCTCTCATAATAAGGGGAAAGAAGGCCAATGCATCTTCCAATATTTGCATTTTAATATCTCCTAAACTTATGAACCGACTCGAAAGTGTTTGATTTCGTTCAAAAAAGCATTTTATGGGCTTTTAAAACAAATTTTTTATTGAACCGTTTACTTTTAAACGAATAAACTAGAGGGCGCTTTCTGCGGTGTTTACATGTTTTTGTGATTTTTAGAAAAAAAACGGTACTATTTACTTGAGAGACTCTTAAGTAGGTTGAAATTACCTAGATTTTAGTGAAAACAGCATCTTGATATCTTGATCCGCTCTTGATTTATTCGAGAAAATGTTAAAATGTTAATTACGCAGAGTTTAGCCCGAAATAACTCATACATATTCAAAGTGTGTTCCATCATTGTCGATGCGTTTATTTGCCCAAACTTCGGTCGAAAAAACTACTGCTTTAATTTTAGCCCTAGACAAAGTTCTAATGGCATTTCTAATTCTTTCCATCATATTTTCCATGGTTGTTGTTTTTTTTCTTGGAAAACCAGATCATTCAGTTTACCCCAGAGGTAGAAATCTAAACAAATTAGATCCAGCGAATGCGCCGACCAGGGAAACAGACTTCCTATTCCAATAACACGATTCGGATATTCTTCTTCTAAATACTGACGTACGTTTTTATTATAATACGCCGGACAACCACCCAGCTGGAACCACATGATCTTTCTTTTTTTCTAAGAAAACGTCTTTTAAAAAGTGTGGAAGCAACATTCAAAAATTCCAAGAATGTTTCTCCATTAAGTGATCGATCAAAAAATTCAAACTCCAACGATATTGGTGGTCTATTTGTCGCATCCAATGTGAGTTTTACTTGGACCAATAATGCCTATTGTGCAAATTCACACCCCCTGCACTACTGAAAATGGCTTTGTCGGTCCATAATATCCGCAACAAAAAGTTTGGGTTTTCCTGATTCATATTTAGCAACCAGTGACAATAATTTAGCCTATGATCGTAATCATTATCTTGTAACGCCTAGTGTAAAACAATATGGTAGGGGTGCATATTATTATCTCTTAGAAACTCATGGACTATTGTTTTTGGAACTTCTAGGTCATTGGAAATTTTTCTGGTGCTTGAAGTGAGATCATTTTGCACGTAGGGAAATATGTTTTCCTCGCTGTGGGCTGCACTTTACCAATTTTCCTTAATCGCCTTGCTAGTTTTGAAAACACTTCGAGAATAATGTCTTCTTTGTGGATATTGCATTGCATATTCTCGCGACGCAATCGCAGCATTTCCGAAACATTGGAAATAAATGCGTAACATATCGTACGCTTACGCGTTAGAATATGTCACATATTTTGAAGGAAGTAAGAGTTTTTCCCGCAGGGGTAACTTGAACCGATTTGAACATTCAAAATTTTAACATTTTCTCGAATAAATCGACAGCGGATCAAGATATCGAGATGCGGTTTTTACTAAAATCTAGGTAATTTTAAGCTGCCAAAGTCTGTTAAGCAAATACCATTCCATTTCATTTTTTTCTAAAAATCACAAAAATATGTAATTACTTCAGGAAACGCCCTCTAGTTTATTCGTGTAAAACTAAATGGTTCAATAAAAAAATCATTTAAAAGCACATAAAATGCTCTTTCGAAGAAGACCAAACACTTTCGAATCGGTTGATTAGTTTAGGAGATATTAAAATACAAATATTGGAAGATGCATTGATCTTTTCCTCCCTTATTATGAAAGATACGAAAAAATATTACGAAGCAAAATTATGCGGTTTACTCAAGCTCTAGAATGATGTTTTCAAAATTAGCTCAACGTGATTTTCCGAGATATTATGAATTTTTGGTTTCTCATTAGCAGTTACGCACCCTAACGGTAAAATTTCAAAATAATTTTCAGCCATTTCCCTTGCCAACGTTACTTATAAGAATTGTTCTCCTAAACCTCTAGGCCTTACCGTTCTCTATATACAGCCGCTTCGTGACCTTATCCGGATACCCGGTACAAACATTAAATTATTGAATATACAGGGTATTGCCGACAACGCTCTACCCCAGAGAGCTCTCCTAAATTGATGAATTTTGATATAGGCACATGCATCCTTAAACGGCTTAGTTGGTGAGATACAGGGTGTTGAAAGTTTAAAATAAAAATTAAAAATTTGCAATAAATCGAAAATGCCTTCAAAAGTTTTTTTCAAATTTAGTGACCAATAGCTTTTCAAGAAAATCATATTTTGACATAAACTAACTTTTCAAAAATTCAACCAGTGGCGGGCTATAAGGGTTAGTGACAACTTTTACCCGTCTATTTTTTACGCCACTAGAGCAAATATTTTTTTTAAATTCCTTATTTATTTTTGGTCAAAAAAGTAATAACATTTTATGGTGCTAAAATGAACGGTTTTAAAGATATTTAATGAAATAAAATTTTTCATTTTCTTTCATTGAAATCACTTCAATACTCAATGGACCCCAAATTCGTTCATAATTTAAAAATATTTGATTCTAAACAAAAGTCTGCGAGTACTGACATATTCCAAATTATTATGTGCAGTGCAATTTGTCCGTCGGTGTTTTGCTAAACAATTTACTTCAATCCGTACTATTAATTCGATTTTGAATAAAAGTTAAGCGTAAATTGTTCAAGCAGTAATACAAACTATTTTTGTGCTTAATGTCTATGATTAATTGCGGCAATTTAATGAAAATAAAATTCAAAGTCGAATTAATAGTATGGATTGAAGCAAATTGTTTAGCAAAACGCCGACGGGCAAATTGCACTGCACATAATAATTTGGAATGTCAGTACTCGCAGACTCTTGTTTAGAAGCAAATATCTTCAAGGCCGTTTACTTTAGCACTATAAAATGTTATTACTTTTTCGACCAAAAATGTATAAGGAATTTTTAAAAAATTTAAAAAAATTTGCTCTGGTGGCATAAAAAATAGGAGGGTAAAAGTTGTCACTAACCCTTATAACGCGCCACTGGTTAAATTTTTGAAAAGTTAGTATATGTCAAAATATGACTTTCTTGAAGAGCAAATTTGAAAAAAAAACTTAAAGGCATTTTTGATTTATTGCAAGTTTTTATTTTAAACTTTCAACATCCTGTATCTTAGCAACTAAGCCGTTTAAGGGTTCATGTTTCTATACCAAAATTCACCAATTTACGAGACCTCTCTGTGGTAGAACGTTGTCGGTCGAATATAGCAACACCCTGTATATTGAGATGGTAGTGTTACTATGTTAATTTGTTTAACTTTGTTTATTAAGGAGTGTCTACTAGACAATTTATAGATTGCTCCCTCTTCTCAACACAAACACTATTTATATGTCTCCAAGTACTCGAAGTAAACTAACCGCGTAATATTTCGTCTTCGTCTGAAATATCTCGTATCTTTTTTCCAGCAAATGTTATAGAACTAAAGGCCAAATTCAGAGAGCTTCTTATATCTCCACTTACACTCACGAGGTATTACTGATAGTCGATTCAAGTTAGTGAGTTTAATCAACCTAATCTTTGGTATACAGAAACGATAATAAATAAGTAACTAAATTGACTTCCGTTTGAGTATCAAATATGTCGAAAATATTGTCTGGGGAATGATTGGTAACAAAAATTATACTAAACAACTAAATGTCAACTTCAATATAATTTAGCTAACTCATTAGTTAGGAATTTTTTAGTCACTCATTGCACTTTATTTGTTTCTGAATACCGTACAGTTAAGATAAGTAGGGTATGAGTGCAAGTTGAGAACTAGGAAGTTCTCTGAATTCGGCCCTAAGCATGTTTGATAATTCGGATATTTGTGGACCCCATTGCAGTTTTGCGTCTAAAGTAATGCTTAAGAATACTGTGGTGCCTACAAAATTTTATTCGTCGCTATTAATATTTGCTCAAGTTTTATATTAGTAACATTAGGTGTGTTATTTGAGAATGCTAGAAATGTCAGAATTGTCATTAGGTGTTGAGAATTTAATGTATTTTGATTTTTTAAATGCAATTTGTTTTTTAAAACGTCAAAGAAGAAATTTTAGCGGGTTTGACAAATTTTTGTCAAGTTGCACCGTTTTCTCGGGTTATTGGTTGGGTCGATGGGAGTATGGGACACATTAGATATTTACTTTACTTTAAAAGTACCTGTGTGAATTCACTGTAACGGACGATGGTCAGAATCAGCGCTTCTTTAAGTGGAGGTGAGAATTAAAACCACTAAACGGTTCTTGTAAAACTTTACCGACGTTTCGCTTTTCGGGCGAGAGCTTTATAAAGGCTATGTTTTATTAGGGCGAGTGCATATTTTTATGTCTATGAAATTGGCTCAATCGTCCTAATAAAACATAGCCTTTATAAAGTTTGTAAAATCTTAACTTTAACTTTATTACTGAATGTCTGTAGATACAAAATAAATTAATAATTATTTGTATGTTCATAATTACCTTTGAGAGAGAAAAGTATTTTTTTATTCATCTGCAAAAGCACCATTAAAAGGTCACAGACGCAATTCAAACGCAAGAAACTTGTTATACCAATCTTCCTAGCCTATCTGCAAAAAAAATTGGTTTTTATCGAATAATTCAAAAACTGCTTATTTCAGGCCTGTTGGATACTTTCGTATTGATTTTTAAAGAAGAATTTATCAGTGACATAAAAAATAGTGGTTTCTATTTAAAAAAATTGAGTTTACAAATATTTGTGATGCTAAAGTTTGAACCAAATTTTTCTGACGCCCTGTACAATATTTTTCGGTCATCGAGAATGGTTCTAGGGCGGTACTCAGATTTTAACATCTCAGAAAATCATTTTTATCTCTACAATAACTTCCATGGTACAGTAATTTCTTTGAGACCGTCCATCTAGTAAAAATTTTGAAATATTGCGAGTAACTTAAAAACCGCTAAAGCTAGAGATATGAATTACCCGTCAAATGTACGCAAAATTTAACAAGTTATTCAAAACATTCAGGGTGTTCCATTTAAACAAAATCAACTTTGGTTGACTGCGTTTTCTGAATTACCCTGTATATATAAAAATATTTAAAAAATTTACTCTACTTGGGAAGCCTGCTAAATGTTAACATCGAAATACTTTTGACTGTCTTCCTCAGACACAACCATTCAGAGTTTTTGTAAGCTTAGTCAAGCCCGATTTTTTCTTCAGATTTAGACATTTTGAATAGTTTCAATTGAGATTTCTCATAATCGTGATCATTATTTCCACGATTATATCTTACAAAAACAATATTATTATGTTTGATACAAAAGAATGATTCCATGAGCCGTTAAATATTTTTAAAGTGTGCTATGTATGGCTTGTGAGTGTTAAATGTACTTAGAAATATAATTTTTCTTCAAGCGACATTAAAACGACATATTATTGAACTACTGGTTGACGCTAAAAAGGCTTTTTACTGCCTAACTATTTAGAGGTTGGTACCTCGGTTATGTCATGTTATGAATGTAACAGTAAAGTACCAACTTAATTCGTCTAGAATAAAAAGTCACTATAACACTCGAGAATCTCGAAAATTTGAAAATAACACATGAAAATTAGCAATAAACGCTTAAAGAAAAAATACATTGTTTTACTTAATTTGCTGTCTCGGCTGACGCCTCGCCAGATAAGTTTTAAACTCAACACTTATATTGTTTAACTCCTAGTAAAATAATCTACTATTTTTTAGCTTACTACTATCTGTACATAATTTCATGTATTGAAGGATTCTTTGAATATTATTTTTAACAAAGGGTGGTATGATACTAACCCATGACGTAAGTATGCATCCGTCACTGAATGTAAACGGCTGTTATAAATTACCGTGCAAAATTTTTTTTATATATTTTTTTATGTATTTGTTATCTCTTATTCCAAAAGATACTCTTTATGATTTATTTTTAAGCTATAATAACATTCATTCGTATTTAGGTTTATATGAAGGTTTGCACTACAGTATATACAGAGTGGAACAAAAGTCTGGAAACGCTCAATTATCTCACAAATGGGTAGTACGAATTGTACAACATTTTGGATAAGTATATTTTGGGATACGAAGATTCCAGATTTGACATCTGCAATGTTGCCAGATTTACCGTTTTTATGATATTATTACTAACTTTGGTTTTTAAATAGATCACCCCGTATATTGTATCATTATTGGAATGTCCCCTTCAATACGAGTTCAACCATAATGTATTTGATCAATATTTGATAAAGTCAGGAGGTCTTAAATAAATAAAACTGTCCATGCAAAATAGAATTCCAGTAATTAAATCTGGCAACATTGCAGATATCAAATCTGGAATCTTCGTATCCTAAAATATACTTATCCAAAATGTTGTACATGTAGTACAATTCGTACTACCCATTTGTGAGATAATTGAGCGTTTCCAGACTTTTGTTCCACTCTGTAGAAAAATAAGTATCAACAAGACTTTTTGCAACACGTTGACAAAGTATGCAGCAAAAAGTACCTACTTGCGACACATGTTTTTTTATTTTGTTGGTATTTACTCAAAATTTATTTAATAAGTAAGTAAGCATACATGACCGTTTATTATTTAGGTTATGTGAGCTCAGCCTCTTTGGTTGTTTGTCGCAATTAGAACAGTTCCCAATTGTATTAAAAGTAATGTTGAATTGCGTACTACAAAGTGTTAGGGTATTAATCGAATCAATTACCGCACGCTATTTCGCATCAATAGAGTATCACAAAGTCATTGCAACATCGAAATATAAAGCAATACTTACCTAACTATTATGTATAAAATAAACTAACTGAGTTACATTATTATATATTTTTCTGGGGTTTCTGGGTTTTGTATATGAAATCGTCGAGAATATAAATAATAAATATAATTTGTGCGTTTTTATTGAATACATATAAAAAATTCTTTCTACAAAGTTCTCTTTCCACGGGGCATATTTTAAACAAATTATTTTCTAGCAATTAATTCAATTTCTTAACTGAACTATTTCACTACGTAACTACTTAGCTTCTAACGTAATGAATTTTAAATTCCAATTTTAAAGAAAACCGAATCCAAAGCACAATTCTAAATATCAGATCAGAATTCTTTTTTAATTTCTTGTGAGCTTTGAATTTACTTGGTAAGTGTTATACTTAGTAAAATAAATGTATCTAGAAAATGCGTAATAACATAGGAAATATTGTGGGAGTTAATTTTTTTTAATTTATTTTCAATTAAACTATTTGATTAGGAAATATTGCATTTATTTTTATCTGTACAGTTAGTTTTGCGATATATTTCCGTAATGAGTTTTCCTGGAAACAGTAACGACAAGCGGATACAGAAATCGCTTGCCAACACAAATTGGCACTTTCTCTATCATTTCCTGTTGCTATAACCTTAAATGGAGCGTGCCTTTGCAATTCCAGGGAAATGTCTCACGACATAAGATCTAATGAAAATTGTTAAGGTCACTTTTTCAAAATCATTTTGGGGGTAGACTTTTCTTAAAATAGTCAATTTCTCTTTTATTAAACTGTTTCTCTTTACGTATTAATGCGATGAAATGACATTTTACAAGGACGTTAATGTGAAAAATTAAAGAAAAAGTCTTGTTTAGTGTCAGCAATATGAGGGTTTCTAATAATGCATATCATAAAATATCATCTCTTAAAACCAAATTACTAGTAACAAAAACAGTAATTGCAAATTGGCCTCGCCTTCAAAAGCTCGCTGGCAGATCGTAAACTGAGCCAGTAATGCCGCAGATTACATAGCTCCAATGGGTTTATTATTGCCACGACGCCATGCACACCTACAGCTTCTTAATTCTTGACATTAATGCTTTTAATTGTTCTGTTTAATATTGTGTGCTCCAGTTGTCTCTAAAAGCTTTTGCAGTCTGAAAATTCTGTTGTTAAATTTATAACTAAATCGTAAATTGTGCGTTACTATTGAGGAATACGATTTTACTATTTGAAGGTTTAATATACGTTTTAGATGGTGACTTACGTAATATTAATTCCAAATTTACGATTTCATTTGCTGTAATAACAAAATCAGTTAAATTCGTACCAGATTACGTAAGAAATGTACTCGTAAAATTTAAATTTGCGATATTACTTTTTGGAGAAAAGGTTGTAATAAGAATTAAGAATCATTTAAAATTAATTTCTTTTGACTTACTTTTTGAGTCCAATTTAATAAGTTACAATTTTATAAAGTAAGTTTGTATGTAAGTAAAATTATAAAATGAAGAAGTTTTTAATTGAATTAATTTTCACTCTATAATTTCAAGAAGTCTTGGTAAAGCTCACAAATAATAAGAATACCAATGTTACGTGTAAGTTTTATTTATTTATTCATACGTATGGTTCATTATCATTATTGTATTGTGATGTAAGTGTTGTGTATGGTGCCGCAGAAGATTAATAAACTTGTATAGTGCTGTGGTGACGAAACTGGATTGGATCGTCTTGGCGAAGCATTTACTTCAAGATTTAGTATTCATACCCACCTTAGTATTCATATGTAATAATATTAATTAAGTGTGTAAAAATTATAGGAGGTAAATAAGAACGTAAAATATAACAGCACAGCCATTACATGACGACATATAGTGGACCGCTCCAAGCGCCAGTCACGTCAATGACGTAAAAATAGTAGGTTAAAGAAATAGCAAACAAAATAATTGAAAACAGATAATCAGGACAGAGAATATAAAATATTGCTTAACTTCAGATGTCCTTCAAATTAGTAATCCATAATACAGCTTTGTCCGTTAAATTATTAA
Organism: Abscondita cerata; assembly: GCA_030710515.1. NCBI lineage: Eukaryota > Metazoa > Arthropoda > Insecta > Coleoptera > Lampyridae > Abscondita > Abscondita cerata. The sequence goes on along the minus strand of JALBCR010000382.1, from coordinate 47,155 downwards.
TGTTTACAAACCCTCCTTTAAACTTTGTTAATTGACAATCCTCCACAATATGTGCAACGGTCTCTGGTTCGTTTACACAGTCACAATTTAGATTAGAAATCACACCTCATTTAAACAAAATAGAGTTGGATAGATAAGATAACCCAAATTACTTAGATAAAATGTGGCTACTTACTGAGTTACAGGGTGTTTTATTTGAAAATTTATAAATCATACTTGGTAGGAAGTCTAAGTACTGAACTTGCAACAAATTATATTAAAATTAGGTTTCTGGCTACTGCCAGAGGCGTTCGAAAGGGGCAAGTGGTTTGTTGATCCTTCCTAAAATCTACGCCACTGACGTAATAGCCATTTTAACACAATTTTTCGATTCTTCAATACTTTCTTTGAAAATAAAATACTCTTTCTTCGTAACAATAATGTCATTATTTTTCGAGATATTCAAAGTCAAACATAAAGCTACACAGTTAATCAACATGATGGCCCTTCTGTAGACACGAAATTCTAAGTTTTTAAAATCTAAATGTGCTTTGGAGTGTCAATCAAATTAATATTGCTGTTATTTTCTATTTATCATGTATTTTGAAGGACTTATTTTATAAAAACTGCTTTGTATTGAACAAGATGGCACCATTTCGAACAATAGGCTCACATTCATTCTTGTTACAATCTTTTGCAATAAATTGGTCTACTGCAAGACCACAACTTAGTATTTTATCTGGGTTATCGTTTCTCGTTATTGTTGTAACCTGTTGACTTTGAAACCCATAATTAAACGGTTTTTCTTCTTTTCTAATTGTGCCGTTGACGTAGTAAGTTGTAGTGATTTTCCAGTTCTAAATGGGAAGAATCTGATGAAGTACCATTATTAATTAATCTTGGTAGTCTCCTTAAAATTTTTTAATCGATCAATTTCCACGTAGTGGGCCTTCCAGAGGAATCAAGGTTCCATTGCTCAATAGAAACGACAAGCTATTCTTTTCTATTGAGCAATCAAACCTGACTCCTCTGAAGGCCTACGTGGAAATTGATCGATTGTTAATTAATTTGTAATGGAAATAAACCCCATGCAAAATCTTCTACGTCGTAAGTAGTATTTTTTGACTTACTAACCATTGCGAACTTTAGATTTCTATCGCCATCTTACCTAAGTTTCAGAACTTTCCCCGGGTATGGTTGATTAAAGTGAATAAATTAGAGACAATTTATCTCATTATGGTTGTTTAAATGGGAAATAATATCAACACTACCTCGGAAGGCCGTTGCTATTTATCTGCTTTTTGAATCGGCTACATTCAAGGTGTTCATCGAAGATAAACTGGTGACCTAGAGGTTAGCCCTTTGATTTACTTATCTATCCAGTCTCTCTCCTACCTGTCTGTGTTACTACTCATCCGTTTTGGAATAAGAATCGACTTACTCTTGATAGTAATCATCGACAGTCGGATAAGTTGACATTGTGCATGTTTTACGTTAATTTTATATAAAACGCGGTATCTGTATTCTGAGGTGAATTTACCTACATAATTTCTGTGCTTTATATTTGATCGATGTGATTTGAAAGATCTTTCGAATATTGTTATAATGTGATTGCGCCATTAGTTTTCTGTTAGATTTATTGTCACGCAATGTGGGTGTTTAGATTTAACGATAGTAAACGTCACACTTATTTGTGTGTAAGCCTTTTGAAGTTCAATTACCTGTTTATGTGACCTAATTACTAAATTATCCGGAACCACGCCAAACCAGTGGCGTATCGTACAGAACAGTTGCTACTTGTTTAACGGTCCTATTTAATTATTACTAAAATAACTCGTATAGTGTAGCTTTCTACACGCAATTGTTGTGTATTTTACATGTGTTTTGTGCCTATAAATGGTCTAGTCATTTTACAAAAATTTTATCTCTACAGTTTAACGGTTTGTTCCTGTGTCTTGAATTCTTAGTTCCTCTAGAGTATTTACTACGCGTTTCGTTTACTACCGAATACACCCACGATCCCTCTTCGACTAGCAGAGCTGCGGTCAGGTTTGCGGTACTGCCCTTTAATTTAATGCTTTAATACTAACAAACTGTAACTTCTTAATTAATTTATTATTTTTAATATTTTAAATGTAATATTGGTATTCTGACATATATTTTTTACTAAATTAACACTAATTAGAATTTAATAATAGCCAGAATCGAAATGTGGTTTTTATTAGTGGGTTAAACCATTATTTGGTTATTCTTTATTAAAATAAAAGTGATACCGTTGTATTTAGTATGTTTGAGAAAATCTATTTTATTTGTAGTGTTGAAACAAATCGCCCTCTGGCGGCGATACAAGCAATCTAAATTAATCGAATAATAAGTTTTGCGACAACTAGTGTCGACTTGCGTTAACGATCACGTACGTAAATGCATTCTAATTAAGCAACTTTGTCGACAGATGTGTGAAAGCAGTTACATAAGTTGATCCTTCGATAATTAGAGCTAACAAGGTGTTGGCAAATATGAAAATCTCGAAACGTCTGCTGTAAGTTTACAAGTTTTATAATAGCAAACAAACACCGAAAATCACCCGACAGCTGTTTCGTCCTTTTGGGACTCTTCAGGAGTGAGAGAAGTCGAATTATTCACTATTGTACAATTGCGTGCTGCGACTATATTCCTACTGGAGGGCACATCATATTTGAAGAATAAGTTTTGCGACTTATTGTTGAAATATGATGTGCCCTCCAGTAGCTATATATGTCGACCACACGTATTTGTACAATAGGCAACTTTTACACTCAAGGTCTCTTACTCTTGAAGAGTCCCAAAAGACCAAAAAGTTGTCGGGTGATTATCATTGTTTGTTTGCTATTTTACAACCTCTGGCGATTTGTGATTTTTATTTTTGATAACAATTTGTTGGCTATAGTTTATTTTCGAAAGTGTTTATACACCTTCCACCACTTTTCAGTTGTAATTACAATCCCTCGTTGTAATTGTGTGTTGTTCGTCGTTTATCGTTAATTTTGTTTATTTAATTGCTGATGAGACAATCAGTTATAGAAGTTTTATAACTACTACACTTACAAAATATTTTTAAATGCTCCAAAACAAACTGACATGCCAAAGTTGTGTTTTTTTTTTTAAATGGAACACTTTGTATTATATATTGTCTTCAAAAGTTGCGATTCCATTATTAAAAAAAACAGATGGATCACTATGTGAAAATTCTACTGAGATGGCTAATGTTCTAGGTCAAACTTTCTCGTTTGTTTTTTCTGTAGACTCGGTCGATGGTTATTTCTCCGATATTCATTGTCCACAAATTCTCGCTACTTTTGACCATATCGATTTCACATCTGAAACTGTTAAAAACCACCTTAAGTTGGTAAAAAACTACTCCTCTCCAGGACTAGATCATATATCCTCATTACTGCTGAAAAAATGCTGTGATAAACTAGCTCTCCCATTATCTCTTATAATTTTCTTTTAATACACACATCCTGCCTATTATATGGAAAACTGCTTCAGTAACCCCTATATTCAAAACCGGAAATAAATTAGACCCGAACAACTATCGGCCAATTAGCCTAACACCTGTTATTTGTAAAGTTATGGAATCTATTATTTCCGAGCATATTGTAGAGTTTCTACTAACTTATTACAGTGTGTGAACGAGTGGACAGTTTGTTTAAATGAGAACAGACCTGTGGATGTCATTTATTTGGACTTTGCAAAAGCGTTCGATCGAGTCCCAATTAAAAGACTTTTGTTTAAATTAGAGCATTTTGGTATTCGTGGAAACCTTCTGAACTGGATTGGCGCTTATCTAAGAGACAGGAAGTTTTGCGTTAGAGTTGGCGATTTTATGTCAGTGGAACAATATGTGTTAAGTGGAGTACCTCAGGGTTCAGTGTTGGGTCCGTTATTGTTTGTTTTATACTCAAGTGACCTTCAATTTTATATTAAGAGCAAAAAGGCATTCTATGCAGACGATACTAAGATATTTGCCAGTCCAATTCTTAACAAGTGTTATCGCCAGAGTGACTTAAACGCTATTTTTAAGTGGTGTTCGGACTGGTTGTTGCCTCTCAACATAAATAAATGTGTTGTTATGCACATGGGGAAGAACAACCCACACTTTCATTATTCTATAAATGGACAGGATTTAAATAAAGTTAAGTCTTACAATGATCTCGGTGTTACAGTTACTGAAAATCTTACTTGGTCTGCCCACGTCGCATCAATCACCAAAAAGAGTAACTCTACATTTACGATACGATTACGGAAATCTAAAAGACTTATTCGTTTTAGACAGGGATGATCGGCTTTGTGGTCATAATCTAAAACTAAAAAGAGAAATTTGTCACTAGTTCGAGAAAAAATTTTATTTCAAACCGTATTTTTAGTACATGGAATAACTTACCTCCACACGTCATAAATGCTCCGTCAATAAACGTGTTTAAAAACGAACTTGACGACTTTTTGTTTGTATTGTAAACCTTAGTTTACAAAACTGATAGTCTATATGTATATTATTAAACCAGTTATGTTTTATTGTTCACATTTTAGTTTTATGTTTTGTTACTAATCAAAAAAAATTTTTTTCTCATTTATTGATTGCTACGTTTAAAATGTATTTTTAGTTTAAATCTGTTTATGAGTCTTCGGACTCCAACCCTTATTTACTTAAAATAATAAAATAATAATAATATAATTTTGTTTTCAAATTCTACTCAAAAATTAAGTTTTACTTTTGTAAGTGTTTCTTATACCTAAATACAGAGTGTAGTAAGTTATGTTAATTCTTCTTAAAATGCAAGGTTTTAGAAAAAAAATATGTAACGATAAAAATACTTACAATAAATTTACTTTTAGGTTTAAATAAAAGACTGTCTCCATAGTCTATTTATTGATTGATTAATAATTATAGGGTGTCACTAAAATAATTGGTTTATTTTAAATAGCACACCCTGTATTCTATAAACTTATCGTATATCTTATTTAATTGCCTTTCAACTGTTATTAGAGTTTCCATTACCCAAATCTTCAAGTTTTTAACTTATTTAGGTATTTTTCAAATGTATTAAATTTGTATCATGATATTCATTTTTTTCTAAAACCTTACATTTTAAGAAGAAAAACGCAACTTACTACTATCTGTATTTAGGTATAGGGAAGCCTTGACAAAGTGAAACTTAATTTTTTAATAGAAATTAAAATAAAATTCGAAAATGCAATTATATACAGGGTATTTCTTTAAAAAAACACAACTTTGGTATTGCTACTTTGTTTTGGAGCACCTGTATATTTAAACAATATTTTTAAAACGTAGTCCTTATTAACTTATATAATACAACTGTAATAGAAGTTAACGAATATATCCTGTTTCTCTGTAAAACCCCCTGGCGTCGGTTATGAATCATCCTGTATACATACTTTTTATACATAATGTAAACTAAGTCACCAGTATTGACAAAGCTGACAAAAGTTACTACTTTTTTTGGAGAATTAGATACACACAATAACTAATCAAAAGTTTACAATAACAAACAAGAAAATAGTATAATAAAAATACAAAATTAGTTGTTTAAAGTACTTAGTGTTCATAATTTTAACCAAATATGAGATTTCAGAATTTATGTTATCTTTTTTCGTAAAACTGAGAAGTTTAAGTATCTGACTACTTTTTTTAATTCGTTTAATTATACAACATTTTTATTAATTCTGCATCAGGTTGAGTAGATTCTGTAACGTACACTAGCCGTGACGGATTAGGATTGTATTTTTAATGGTACATTGTGAAGTACTAACTATTACAAGCAATTAGTTGTCACGTGCGAGAAGTTGAAGAAGAAATATGAGTTTCCAAATTTAATCAAAATTGATTGTAGAGAACGATAGTGGAAATTTCAATTTTGTGACGTGTACTTCCTCATTATTTTTGATGCTCGACAGGTGGCTCTTAAGCGAAATTAGATTTCAACGGACACCCTATCTGTACATATATTCATTATACGCTAACAGGGGGTGTACAAAATCACGAGTTTATGTCATAGGGGTGGATTATGCAGATTCGAAGGTTATTGTGTTTTTTTTCGTATACGATGTTCTCTAGGGAGCGTAGATGCCTTGTTGACAAATGATATTTTTTAACAAGTAGCTCTACTTTGTCTCTGTCTTCAGAAATTGAGCTTTTAGCGCTAGAAAATTTTAAAAACATATCATAGTTTTGTTTTAGTTCTGACTTTCAGTAGTTTATTGACATTGACAAAAATAGGCCTATCAAAAGATTTCTATTTGTTAATGTTTGCATAAATAAATGATATTCATGTGGTATTACAATGATACGGTTACATTTAATGGCTAATAGTCTTAATAAACTTTTTAATATCTCTTAAATCACCACCTGTTCAGCTTTAGTTTCGGAGATTAATGATTATCGTCCCCGTTTCTGCAGCGCCTTTCTTATGTTCTTCTTCATATTATCTGTTCAATTACCCAGATTGTTTTCTTGTGGTTTCTACCGAGATCATAATAAAAACAACTTTTCCTTCTCTGGCAATGTTGATATTAAAATTTTATACAACCTTTCTGCGTTAACGCCGTTTTTAGACGTGCAATACCTACAAGCGTTCGCATGAAAGAACTTTTAAGAATTAGGCTCAGCTACCTTTCACGCTCCCTTATGTCTTTTATTAACCCCCTTTTGACTCATTAGAATTTTATAGAATTCTGGTGTGCTCTTTTGTGTTCCGTAATGTTGCTTTGACGAAGTTGTTTGTAAAGTTTTTATGACGGAATGAAATTTTAGGCAACTGTGACAGTAGCTGATCGACAGAACAAAACGAAAGTTAAGTTAAATGTAGTTGCTGTATTCATTAAAATTAGAACAACTGTTAGCTTCATCTAGATAAAAAAATGACTTACTTCGATTTGCAATACTAATATTTTCAGAAATTTGTGTTTAGATAAAATATAAAATTTTATTATGTCTAAAAGAATCAAACGTCGGATGTAACTCCTGCATAATCTGACTTTATCAACTTGCCTTATTTCTCAGTTTCGTCTACAATCTGGCTCCAGTTTAAAGCCGACAATAAATCATATACTACTGAATAGTTAAATTTACATAATTATGCTTAAAATTTTGTTTCTGTTGTTTTATTATTTGAAATTTATTATTTTATTTTGTCATAATAAGATGAAGATTCATTGCAGTTCAGTATATTATTTTTTTAAACAGATTTGACTTATGATATTTATATGTAGTTTAAAATATTATTTTTATCATTAAAATTTGATAGATTTGAATTAGTTCAAATAAAGTAAAATAATTCAATTATAAAGCACAAAAATCTGAATTTTATGGTTACTTATATGACTAATACTAACATCACAATTAAAAATTTAAACCAAAGAAACATCTTCTTTATTATTTCTTTAATAAAAGTTTATTAATAAATGAAAATATAAACAAAAGTTTTTTTACTTTTTGTCCTTATGACGCAATACACTTTTTTTGGCCAAGCTTACCAACTAGATCATTTAATTAGAGTAAGGAATAAGAGTGCTAGGGTTGTATCTCTGTGCCAGAATAAATATTTTGCACAGTTTTCTATATACATGCAACAAAAATCATAAAACTACTTTTTGGGTGAAATTAAGCATCATTAAAATGAATTAATTTTTTTATTTAGATATAAGATCCACTGTTATTTTAGTCTTTTAAAAAAGTTTACTAGAGAAAAAAAGATTACCAATTAATCCACTGTTAAATTTTTAAATTAAAACTGTTTCTTTTGATGTTAATTGCATAAATATTATTTACATTATTTTAATTAAAATAATTCTTTGATTTTCATTTTATTTATAGGAATTGTCATGAAACGTAGTTTAGCAAATTTTAACATCTCTTTTCTCCACTTATTATATACAGAGATGCTGTGTTCTGCACTCACATTTTAGGTTTAAACCGTTAAATCAAAACTGCACTTTAGAACAATTTTTTTGTTTTCTTGTGGGACTTTCACAAATATATTCTTTATACGTACTTACATAATATTTTTTCAATTTTTTCAAATAAAATTTGTTTCCACTATAAATTTATACATCTTTTGTTTAAACAATTTTTTGATTTTATAAGCAATTTACCGAGATACAAGTAATAATACAACATTGTTGCAAGTTACATTTTCTGAAATTTTTGTTTAAAATATATTGTTGTAAACGAATTTTTTTCACATTTTTGAACTCGAAAAAATAGTAGAGAATTTCTTAGACACGATTATCTCAAATATGTATAGAAAAGGCGCACTTATGAAGACGCATATCCAATCTTTTTTTTTATTATACGTATAAAAAAATTATGTTATACACTTGCTACACAAATTGAATGTTTTGATCATTTTTTCGTAAAACTCATCATCAGGTCTTTTTGAAATTCAACTAAAACCACCCTATGGTAGTATCTTGTTTCTAATAATAAAATGATAATAAAAATAGGTCAAATGATTAAATAATTATCGCTGAATGTAAGCAAAGAAACAAATCTAACGAATAAGAAATATATACGTATACGGAAAACTATACATGGACAAAATTTGAAAATTTTGAGAATAACTAAAACCAATAGGGCCAACTCAACTAAAATATTTTCATTCTTTTAACGCTTTTGGTTGTACCGGAAATCGACATCAACTTGGTTATTTTAAAAGGAACACTCTATATACACTGACTTACAACTGAATCAAAATTTTCACTACTTTAATTTATAGGAAATAAATATTTTTTGCTTAATTAATTTACTTGGCTAACAAATAATAAACTGTACGAAAAGAGGATTTTAATAACAAGTAAAAATAAGAAAAACACGCAATACAGATAAAAACAACAATAAACGAAAAACACAAGAAGAGATTATCTTCCATTAAACAAGGTTTTCTGGTATCAATAACACATATTACCACCCCGAACATCCAGCAATGCCTGAATTTGTCGAAGCATACCTTGAATTAAGTGTCTGATCTCATCTTGATCAATGCTGTCCCATTCTTCTACAAGTGCTACTTTTAACTCTTGTAGCGTTTCTGGAGGCACCAGACGAGTTTTAAGTTGTCTTTCCAACACATCCCAAGTGTGTTCAATGGGATTCATGTCAGGACTCATCGAAGGCCATTCCAAAAGTCTAATTCCAACTTCTTGCAAATATCGCATGACGCACCTAGCGGTATGGGGTCTCGCATTATCCTGCATTAGCAAGAACTTGGGCCATATAAATGGTGCAAAAGGAACAACATAGTCTGCAAGAATATCTTCTGCATTTAACGATTGTTCTTGCAGAATAAAAAGCTCAGTTTTTGCTTCTAACAAAATGCCCGCCCAAATCATAACCGACCCTCCCCAAAAATTCTCATGTTCAACAACGGTGGCTGCAGAATATCTTTCCCCTTGTCGTCGCCAGACTCTGTGGCGTCCATCCGGTCATCTCAAAGAAAATCGTGATTCATCCGAGAAGAGAACTCTTTTCCAATCACGTTCTCCCCAATTTTGCTTAATTCTAGAAAACTTTAATTTGCGTTGCTTGTGTTGTCGTCTAAGTCTAGGGACTCTATTCAGTCTGTATGTCTTCAAACCCGTCGACACCAATCTTCGTCTAACTGTTTGAGCGCATACGGCTATTCCACGCTCATTTCTGAGCCTCTGAGTCAGTTCTACTGCAGTTTGGTGACGATCTCGGAGACACTGTAACGTCAAAAATCTATCATCTCTTGCAGATGTAGAGCGCGGGCGACCTAAACCAGGACGTCGGGAGTACCTCTGTGTCTCCCGGTACCTCGGTGGTGCTCGACGTACAGTTGTCTCCGGTTTCCCAATAGCACGAGCAGAATATCTAACACTTCGACCATCTGCCACTAAAGCTCTCGCTGCCGCAACTTCTTCTGGGGTTATTTGCAATTTTTAAAAGAAAAATGTTCAGAAATAATAAGCAACGACCATACACAGCAATGCTTAAAAAACATGGACGGAAATATGGTCTCAATAAAAATAATGAATTAACAGGAAAAGCAATATAACATCTTAAGAGCAAATACAACTTTTTAGAAAAGTCACTGACACAAATGACAGGACACAAAGTCATAACCATCTGAGTCAATATTTGACAACATTATAAGGAAAAACTGGAGTGCACAACTTTTTTTGTAAGTCAGTGTATTATTGTATTTTTGGATTCTACTTCAAATTTTAGGGACACTTTGTATAACATTCCGTGTAGCTAGGAGTTATAGATTTTGAGATATTAATTTTTTGAGTAAAATTTTCACAGATGCAAAAGTTCACGGAAATATCGGAAATACTTTTTTTGGGAAGTCCATATCGGTTTAATTTGCAATAATTTATAGGGTGTTCCATTTAAAATAACGAAGTGGATGTGGATTTCCGGTACAACCGGAAGTGTCAAAAGAATGAAAATATTTTAGTTGTGTTGGCCCTCATTTATTCTCAAAATTTTAAAATTGTTTCCATGTATACTTTTCCGTATACGGCTAATGGCTGTTCCGGTAAATTACCCACAATATATTTTTGATTAATATCGTTTTAATTAATTGTAAAATTTAATTTTTTGTAATTAGGAAAAATGACATGGATATTTAAAATATCAGACGCAAATATTAGAAAAAAACCGTGACGTCAATTTAGTATTTTCTGTATTACAGTATCTCAGTGTTTTGTGTTGAATATATAAACATTTTCTGTGCTCTTTTAACAATAATTGAAAAACGTTTGTGGAACACCTTCTTGAAGTGGCTTTTCATTTTTCTTACCGTCGAACATTAAGTACAACGTCGTTTTGTTATAGCTAGAATTTTAACGGCTGTGAAACTGGATCATGTTATTTACAAAAATTAAATTTTCTTTAGTTTTTATAGGGCACCCCAAAGAGTTCTTAAGTTCTACATTAATTTTTAAAATAGTTCTGGGAAATTAAGCTGGGGTGCCAACTTCACACTAAATCATGACAACCGTTGAAAATAATTAATTTTGTCAGTTTTTTAGAACTTTTGAGGTGCACTTAGGATTTTCAAATTAATAGTAAAAATTTAAAAAAATTACGTCTAACTTGAAGTATAAGAATCGGGTCAAACTTCAATTTTTTAATATCAATTTGAATTTTTTCTACTCCTGTATTGTAATTGATGTATTAGAGTTTAAAATCTGTACTATAATGAAATTCATTATGATACAAATTTTTACTATGATACAGATTTAGAAGCAATAGAATTGCGACAATACGACAATTACCAAATGTTCTATAAGTAAGATACAAATTAAGGGACAATAGAAATACATCGTTGTTTATTGCACTTATCGACTGGTGCTGTGGCTAAATTTAGCAATTTGACAATACTATAGTAGTAGTGCTCAATTATAAAATTATCGTTTCTATTTAACACTGTGAGGTCGTAGAAAAAATAATGTATGCAGTTCGCATGTAATGACTATTGAGACACTCGCAAACATGTATTAGAAAATTCGCCTTCGACTCATTTCCTAATTACGTTGCTCGTGTCTTAATAGTAATCATTTCATGATCATTGCATAACATACTATTTTGAGACAAAATTGTTATCGATATAACTGTTAAGGTGCAAGCCAGAACTTTAGAGAAATTGATGAGTTATCGTCAAACAGTTTTCATCTAACAGTAACTTACATTTTTCAAATAAACATACAAAGAGACGAAGAGCTAGAGAATTTTTTATTGATGATTTATAGTGAAAAACTTTGTATCTATCAGGAAATATACAAAGAATTGTGACAATTTTTTTTAGCATCATTTTAAACTTTTTGCATTAACAATTATCGTTATAATTGTTGAGGTGGTACCCAGAACTCTATAGAAATTGATGAGTTATGGTGAAAACTTCAACAAAAATACAAAAAACTATGAAAACTTTTTAAATATTGATTTAAGCTTTTTGAGGATTGTTAGTTATCCTTAGAACTGTTGAGATGCTCTACAGTAGTAAATGACGAGTGATAAGTTATCCTAAAAAAAAATTTCATATATCAGGACTTTGAAATTTTTCAAGTGAATATAGGTAAATATACGAGTTAATCAACGTGAATACGTTCCAATTTTGATTGGTATCTTTTGTTTACTAACAGTATTAGGAAACCGAGTATGAACCAAGTATGGACACTTACTTTTTAAAAGAGGTATTATTTTGGTAGTCAAATTTGCGCCATTCAATGCAATCAAATTCAAGATCTTTGACATAGCACAAGGGATAGTGAAAGCTAACTCACAGTTGCAAACTTCGACATTCTTTAAGTAAATAGAAACATAAATGTTGCTTTCAAAAGATAACAATTATTGCCTGGAAATAAAACCAGAGCTCAGATTATACAACTAGGTTTTATTTATTTATTTATTTATTCGTATGGTACATTTTAAGTATTGTATTGTGATGTAAGTGTTATGTATGGTGCCCCAGAAGATCAGTATAAACCTATATAATGTGGTGACAAACCTTGTGCTATTGTGGCTTGGTTCGTCTTGGCAAAGCATTTGCTTTAAAGTTTAGGAAAACCACTAAAACCTAAACATGCCAACTCTTACCCACCTTAGTATTGATATGTAATAATATTAATTAAGTGTGTAAACATTATAGAAGGTAAATAAGAACATTAAATATAACAGCACAGCCATTGCATGACGGCATATAATGACCGGTCCAAGCGCCAGTCACGACAATGACCAAAAAAATAGTAGGTTAAAGAAATACCAAAAAAAATAATCAGGAGAGAGAATACAAACTATTGCTAAACTTCAGATGTCCTTCAGATTCGTAAGCCATAATATGCGTTCATCCGTTAAATTATGAATGTTTACAAACCATCCTTTAAACTTTGTTAATTGACAATCCTCTACAATATGTGTAGCGGTCTCGGGTTCGTTTCCACAGTCACAATTTAGATTAGAAATCGCACCCCACTTAAAAACACCATAGAGTTGCTTTTTAATTGGCCTGTTCTTATGCGATTTACTTTTGACCAAATTTTCCTTTTTTGATTAAAGCCCGGGACTTCTATTGTTGAATCATCACTGAGATGTTTATTGAAAACATTAACTCCAGACTAACTAGGTCTTACAGTCAATAGATAATTAGATAAATATTCCAAATGAATCTGTTTAGCAAATACTTATCGCGGATTCGCTTTCTAGCAGCTACTATCAACTTTGGGGACCAACAAACAATCAGTTTTTTAATAGTTTAGTAATACTACTTATCTTTGGTTTGCATTCAACTGATACAAAAGTACAACAAAATCACTTCACGATTTTCAAGACCCAATTCTGTTGAGGTTCAATGGATTGTAAAATAATAGTTTACAAGGAAGCACACTATAAACGAGAGTTTATTAGTATTAATACATAAACCATTAAACATAAACAAACACGTACATGCTCCCATAACAAGAACTAAAGGGAGACTACCAGAGACGGATGTAGGTACATGTCTAAGAACTTAAAATTACCACCACTACGATTACAACGTTGCCGCAATTACTTAAAAAACTACATATTATCAATGTTTTATTTCAACACTTCCACCTAAAATATTTTTATTTAGTTGAATTGCTCCAAGTTTTTTTCAAATATTTGCAAACTGAACGTGAAGGAGCGGTTTTTTTAAGATGTCAGGAATTTGATTCGACCCATCATCCACATGCTCAATTTCTATTTCACCTTCCAAGTATTTTTCACAAATGAAATGGTATTTGATTTGTATATGTTTGAATTTTTTATGGAATTCAGAGTTTTTGTCAACTTAATTGCACTCGCATTGTCTATCCAAAGCTTCGGGGCATGATGTAATTGTGTTACTTCAGAAAGCAAACGCTTCAACCATAAGATGTCTTTTGTGCCCTCACAAGCTGCTATATTCGGCTTCCGTAGTCGACAAAACTACACATCTCTGTTTACGGCTTCCCCAAGTTATTGCTCCACCTGAGTATTTACAAACCATGGCGTTTTTTGATCGCCTTGTGTTGATATCACCTGCATAATCAGCATCGGTGTACGCTTTTAAATCACCAAAATTGTGATTGTATTTGTACACAATCCCCATATTGGCAGTTCCTTTTAAGTACATGACCTTGTTGCCACTGACAAGTACTTTAAGCTACCTACTGCTTCTCGAAATGGTACTTTCGGGTCTAATTGAGAGTTTGATTCACACTCCATTACCCCTACACATGGTGTTGATACAGAATTTGCACTTACCATATTAAACCTTTGTAAAATCTGATTGACATATGCTTTCTGAAATAAACATATACAGGGTGAATGACCACCAACGGGACGGAGATTTATAGCAAAAAAGTAAAAGTTTTACAAGTTTTGTCATTTAATAGCTTGCAGGTTGATGAATTTTACATTTTAAACTTATATTTAGTATGTCCCAAAAAATTGTGGCGCATCAAAGTTATGTTTTTTCTTATGGAACTCCCTGTATTTTATTGCGTTTTTTGATTGCCCGTAAAAAATAAGGTGTACTTTCATAAAGGTTCCCTATATCTAAATATAGAGCGTTCTAAGTTACGTCGACTTTTCTTAAAAATGGAGTATTAAAAAAAATTCAATATTTTCTAATCCAACAAATCATAACAAATTTACTCTTACGTCTAAATGGTTGGATATTAGATTAATGTATTTCATCATCAAATAATAAACATCTCTTTACAGGGTGTTTAGAATTTACAGGTTAATAATGGGATCATTCAAAATGTAATATGATCCTTATTTTAAACGGAACACCCGTATTTTATTATTTAATAGTGTTAACAAATTTGAATGATATAAGGGTGTCCTATGCCTAAGTGTTACAGTTTTTACGCATTTACAATTTCCTTAAAATTAATGGTAGCGAGAGATTTGAAAACAAAAAATGCACACGTAATTCAATTACTTAATAACATTTTAAGACATTACAGTCTGATAATCACATGAGTTACAAAAAATCATGTATCGTTACATGTTACATACAATATTTAATACTTCTGATACATTAGTTTTCACAGCCTCCTAAGATTAATTGTACCAATACTACATGATTCATTTAACAAAATAAAATTGATATCCTTTCCGCTTAAAACGGAAGTCAGTCATTTTGTGCGAAGTTTGGATTATACTCATATTGTATACTTGTAAAACTTTTCTTAATACATTTTTTGTCTATTACGGATAATAAAAGAGTAAATCAAGTGGCCCTGAATTTACAATCAAACTGTATAAACATGGATCAGCTTTGCTTGATTGAAATTTTTGTCCAGTGATTAAATAATTGTCTAACCTCTTGTTCCAGAAGCGAGGAGATTGTTTCAAACCATATATACTTTTCATAACTTTACAAACTCTGCCAGTGCCGCCATCGTTAAATCCCTCTGGTTGCTGCATGTACACTTCATCCTGCAAATCACCATACAATAACGCTGTTTTGACATCAAATTGTTTTAAATCCAATTTTTCCGATGCGGCCACACTTAAAAATGTGCATTGAATGCAACCATTTATTTGAGTTGTCGAAATTAATTGCTGCATCCTAAAATTTAGTTCGGGATTCTCTGCTAGTAGCATATAATCATTTAAATACGCAGGTCTTTTGACTTGTCTGCGAAATGACAAGTTATTGTCTTCGGAATCTTCACCTATGGCAGAAACATCTATAGGAATCACATTTTCGTTTAATGTTACAGCTTCCTCCACAACTGATGCTTCATTGCTCTCTTCTTCTCGTTCATTTTGAATACTGAACTGCACAGTTTCCATAGGTAAAGTGCTTTCCTCAAAAGTTTCATTGTCCTGCATAGCTAATTTTGGTTCTACGTGGCCTACCACAACCTTATCTTTAAACAACACATCACGAGATAATACAATTTATTATGTTTTTGCATTCACACTCGATAACCGTGTTTTTCACCACAGTACCCTACGAAGTACTTTTCACATCCCATTTTTTTTTAGTTTGTTTTGGTACATGTACAAAACATTTAGTGCCAAAAACCTTAAAATGAGTTAATGGAAAAGCATTTGTTTTATACCACAGTTCATATAGGCTCTTTCAGTTTCAGACGAACGTCCAGTTTGGTTTAAAACGTAACCGGCAGTGTTTGCTGCTTTTACCCACAGATTGATCGGCAGAGCCTTTTCATAAATCGTTGTCCTTGCACTCTCAACAAAGGTACGGTTTTATTTCTCTGCAGCCCTATTTTGCTCAGGTGAATACGTCATTGTGATTCGTAGCCTGATTCCTCTGGAATTAAAAAAGTTTTTACATTTACATTATCAAATTCCTTTCCACCATCACACATAATCTGTTTTACAGTGTACCCAATCGATCGTAAAATAATAGTTTACACAGAAGCACACGAGAGTTTATTAGTATTAATACATAAACCATTAAACATAAATAAACACGTACATAAAATTAATTAGTGATGGATCCATTTATCCATTGGTGTTTTTAATAATAAATTATAACTTTGGTCAGACTAATACTAAAAATATTTTATTTAATAAATTGGCAATTTATTAAATAAAATATTTTTGGTATTGGTTTGATCAAAGTTATAGTTTATTATAAACACGTACATGTTCACATAACAAGAACTAAAAGGAGGCTACCAGAGACGGATGTAGGTACATGTCTAAGAACTTAAAATTACCACCCCTACGATTACAACGTTGCCGCAATTACTAAAAAAACTACATATTACAAATGTTTTATTTCAACAAATTCGATATGTTTCAATCACTTATTATTTTTGAATTAATCGCAATCCAACAATAATTTTTTAAGCAATAAAGTTGTCCATTTTTACAGAAATTGATGAGTTATTGCGAAAAAATTTTTATTTATCAGGATTTAATTTTTCAGATAAATATACGACCTTTTAAATATTGATTTAAGCAGTTTAACATTCATAGTTATCGTTAGAACTTGTTAGGAGGTACCCAGAACTTTATAGAAATTGAATTAAAAAAAAGTTCATCTTTTCGCGTAAATATACGAAAAATTGTAAGAATTTCTTTAGCATCGATTTAAACTTTTTGAGAATTAATAATTATTGTTAGAACTATTTAGGGGCTACTCAAAACTTACAAAAATTGATGAGTTATCGTAAAAAAATTTTCGTCTATCAGAACTTTGAAATTTTTCAGATAAAGTAAGAAACACTACGAAAACTTTTTAAATATCGATTTAAGCTTTTTGAGCATTAGTTATCGTTAAAACTGTTAAAGTGCTACCCAGAACTCTACACTGAAATTGATGAGTTATCGTAAATAAATTCTCATTTATCAGAACTTGAGAGAATTTTGTTAGCATAGATTTTATTTTTTTGAGTATTAATAATTATCATTAGAACTGTTGAGGTGTTACCAAATGTGAATAGGTTTGAGTTTTGATCGGTATTTTTGGTTTACTAACAATGTGAGGAAATCGAATATGCACTTACTGTTTAAAACAGGTATTCTTTGATACTCAATTTTGTCCCATCCAATGCCATCAATCTCAACATCTATGAAACAATTTAGTGTGTCAATTTGCACATGTGTTTTTACATTTTTCCAGTTAGCAGTAATTTCTTAATAAGCAAAAGGATAACAATTATCGCCTAAGAAATTAAACCAAAGTTATCTTTGAGCAGAGATATTCAACTGGGTCTTATATTCAATAGACTACTAAATAAATATTCATATTGAAACTGTTTAGCAAATACTTATTTTGGACCCCTTTTAAAGCATCTATACTTTATCCGTTTAATAGATTTAGTAATAAATCATCATAAGGTGGGACTATTTGCACACACACGCAGAAATCAGGTTTACGACTTAACCACTTTTTCCCTATGTAGAAAAAGTCGAATATCTTCTAATGAGATTTGGATAATTTCTTAAATATTTGAGAAAGTGTTCACAACATAACTCTGTATCATTTATGAATACTAAATTGTTATTTTTATTATACAGGGTGTTCTAGATATTGGAGTAAAGGCGTCATGTTAATATCTCATATGACTATGATTTTCAAATAGAACACCATGTATTAGATTCATTATTTTAGAAGTATACATTATACACTACCTATTTGTATAAGGTTTATCTATACCTATCTAGTGTAGATATCCGGTAATTCCACTGTGAATGATAATGAAGTTTAGAAGTTAATGGGCATCATTTTGAACATTTGTTGCACTAGTGTTAGTATCATTACCAAATTGTTAAATATTACCTTTTTTGCATCTTTATTCATTCTTATCCTTCTACTTCCTCTAATCTACTTTAAAACAAAGATTTAGTGTCATAAAATAGTCAAAGTGGATTACCGGAATTCTACATGAGATAGGTGTAGGTAAACCTAATATAGATAGATAGTGTATAAAGTATACTTTTAAAATATTAAATGATATACGTAGTTATTCATTTGAAAAAAGATAGTTATGTGATTTTTTAATCCGTCGGCTTTACTCCCATTTCTAGAACACCTTGTATAACAAAGTTGGCATGTTTAGGTTTTAGTGGTTTTCCGAAACCTTGAAACAAATGCTTTGCCAAGACGAACCAATCCACAATTGCACACGGTTTCGTCACCACACTGTACCGGGTGTCCTGATAAGGATACTGAGCAGCCGTATTTCGACAATGGTAAGGCCTAGAAGCTTGAAAAAAAAATCCTTATATATAAAGTGGCCAAGAAAAAGGGCTGGAAATTGTTTTGAAGTTCGTCAATCGACCTCAAGGGGGCGCAAATGCTATGTTATACGGCATCATTTTATCTCATGACATTTTTTCGTATCTGTCATAAGGGAGGGGGAGGTCAAATCATTTTTCAGGGTTTAAATTGCAATATCTTCTGAACTATTGAAGCTATTAAAATATTTTTAATATCGTTTGAAAGAGAATTTTATGGTCTTTTAAGAAAACATTTTTGTTGAATGATTTAATTTGAAACATACAAACTAGAGGGCGTTATCGACGACAATTATATATTTTTGTGATTTTTGGAAAAAAGTTAAATAGAACGGTAGTGTTTCAATCGCAGATTCTAAACCGTTATGAAGTCAGCTATATTATAGTGAAAACCGCATGGCTATATTTCTATCCGTTCTTGGTTTATAGGGAAAAATCTAGGAAATTGAACTACCTCAATTGGATAAAGTTACCTTAGCGAGAAATACAAACCGTTACTATGACAACGCTACTTTAAATATATTTGACATTCGTCAAAAGTAAAGTCTGATAGTTTCTGTCACTTAGATTACCTCTTAAATCAATTTTTTGAAACACTATGATATTTACTAACGCGGTAGCGTATGATATGATACGAATATATTTTCAATGTTTTGAAAATGCTGCATTTGCGGCCCGAGAATATGTAATACAATTTCCACAAAGAAGACATTTTTCTCGAAAAGTGTTTTCAAGATTATCTGCAGCGATTACTTATTTTTGTGACTTTTAAGAAAAATTGAAATGAGAACGGTGATGTTTCTTAAAGGCTCCTTCGCCATGAGGCTAGCTACATTTTAGTCAAAATTACATCGCGATGTCTTCATTGTTTTCGATTTATAGAAAAAAAAATTTAACAAACGTAATTTATTTGAAAGCCAACGGGCCAACGGAACATTAGTGATAACAATAAAATAAAAGAAACGAAACATCAATGATAACTATAAAAGGAAGAAACGAAACATCAGTAATAACAACAATATAAAAGAAGGAGCATCAGTAATAACAATGAAATGAAGAAAGCAAATCACTTGTGCCTGGTTGCAGGAGAGTTTTCTTTTTATATTTGATTCGTATGTCAGCTAATAATTATCGACGCAGAAACCTCAATAGTAATTGAAAGCGTTTCATATGTAATAATACGACTAATAAATGATGACAAATAATATTTTCATTAATTATGAGTATTATTTCTATATTTTCTCAAATTTTCGAAGAAAATCGGCTTGATTGAGGAAACCTGAAATCAGCTCCCAAGTTTCTGTATCAACTCGATTTTCGAAAATTTGACGAAAAATGTGGGAATAATATCCGTAATAATATAAGATCATATTTGTTGTCATTTATGAGTCGAATTTTACGTATCAAAACCTTTCAATAACTATTGAAACTGAGATTTTCGATTCGCTATTCAGTTCACATATTTAATTAATTCATTCATTCATTAATTCAACGAGTATTTGATTAGACAAAGTTTGGCCACATACAGCTCACAAGTGTTCAAAATGCCTTCCATCATTCTCGATGCATTTATTCAACCTAGTTTAAGTAGAAAAAACCGCTGCTTCAATTTCAGTTCCGGACAAACTTCTAATGACATTTCGTATTCTGTCCATCATATTTTCTCTAGTTGTTGGTATATCTTGAAAAACCACATAAGTGGAGATGTCTTCTAAAAGTGGTGGAAGAAAATCATTCAGAAATTCCAAAAACAGTTCTCCGTTAAGGGTTTGGTCAAAAAAATGTGGACCTATATTTTTTCTTCCACGATTCTGCAACATACATTTAAACTCTAGCGATTTTGGTGTTGCACTTGCCGCATCCAATGTGGATTTTGCTCGGACCAGTAGTGCATGTTATGTAAATTTACACCTTCTGCACTACTGAACGTTGCTTCATCTGTCCATAATATTAATGATAGAAAACTTGGAATTTCCCGAATCATATTTACTATCCAATGACAATAGTTCAGTCTGCTATCATAATCAGAATCTTGCAATGCTTGGTGTAAAACAATGTGGTAGGAATACATACTATTCTCGTGAAGAATTTTGTGGACAATTGTTTTTGGAATTTGCAGGTCGTTAACATTTCTGATGCTTAAAGTGGGATCGTAATGCGCATAGGCCAAAACTTTAGTAATGTTTTCCTCCGTACGTCTTTTACGACTTCTTACATCTGCTTGAATGGGCTGCACATTGCCAGTCTCCCGTAATCGCCTAGTTATACTTGAAAACACTTTTCGAGAAAAATGTCTTCTTCGTAGAAATTGTATTACATATTCTCGGGCCGCAATTGCAACATTTTCAAAACATTGAAAATATATTCGTAACATATCATACGCTACTGAGTTAGTAAATGTCATAGTGTTTCAAAAAATTGATTTAAGAGGTAATCTAAGTGACAGAAACTATCAGATTTTACTTTTGACGAATGTCAAATATATTTAAAGTAGCGTTGTCATAGTAACGGTTTGTATTTCTCGCTAAGGTAACTTTATCCGATTGAGGTAGTTCAATTTCCTAGATTTTTCCCTATAAACCAAGAACGGATATAAATATCGCCATGCGGTTTTCATTAAAATGTAGCTGACTTCATAACGGCTAAGAATCTGTTAATGAAACACTACCGTTCTATTTAACTTTTTTCCAAAAATCACAAAAATATATAAGTTTGGTTGATAACGCCCTCTAGTTTGTATGTTTCAAATTAAATGATTCAACAAAAACGTTTTCTTAAAAGACCATAAAATTCTCTTTCAAACGGTATCAAAAATATTTCAATAGCTTCAATAGTTCAGAAGATATTGCAATTCAAACCCTGAAAAATGATTTGACCTCCCCCTCCTTATTATGACAGATACGAAAAAATGTCATGAGACAAAATGATGTCGTATAACACTAGCAATAAAACTATACCTTCAGAGTTGTGGTTTATTGTCCAACTTTCCAAAATAGCATAAAGTTTATGTTCCTTCATAGCATTTGCGACCCCTTGACGTCGATTGACGAACTTTAAAACAATTTCCAGCCTTTTCTCTTGGCCACTTTATTAATAAGGATTTTTTTTAAGCCTCTAGGCCTTACCATTGTCGAGATACGGCCGCTTCGTATCCTGATCGGGACACCCGGTACAGGTTTATACTGATCTTCTGGGGCACTATACATAACACTTACATCATAATACAATATTTAAAATGTACCATACGATTAAATAAATAAATAATAAATATAACAATTTATTTAGCATTTACAAACGATACCGAATTATGTTGTGTATAATTTATTAAATGTGTAAGCTAATACAAATCTCATTAGATGATATTCGACTTTTTCTGCATAGAGAAAAAAATTATAACGTAAAAACTGTTCAAGAAAGGCATTGGGAATTATTAACAAAATTGGTCCAGAATAACGTAAACATTTAGAAAATTAAAAAATATACAGGGTGTCCCATTTAAAGTATCGAATTTATAAATGGTTCCTGTATAACGGGAAGTGGTAAGAGGATGCTAATCTTCTCAATAAATAGTTCACCCCTCAAAACCCCTCCATGTCAATTTTTAATTTTCAGCTACGTTTAGTTATCAAGATCCGTGTAACCAACGCTCTGCTGTACCCTGTATATTTGGCAAGAGGTCAACAAGAAAACTAATTTAATACAAATCTTTTCTTTTTATTGTTTTTACTAACTTTAATAATTTGACACTGTTTAATGATTTTAATTTAAATTTTTTGTTTCAGGTAAGTGCAGATTTTGCTTTATTGGGTGAGTAAAACAACAAAATATTTTAGGAATTTTTTCTACTTTTTTTCTAATGTAATTATTATAATGGTCGTAAAATTTACTTTAGCATTACGATAGCATTAAAATCTCGTGCACTTCTTTGCGGGTAGTTTAATACTTTCCAAAGATTAAATAAGTTTTAATTTCATCAACATCGCTCTAGGGTCATGTTTGCGGGCAAATTTTCGGTCACGTCGAACGCTCAGAGCGTATCCCTGGACGTACATAAAAATAGAAAACTGTGCTAGGTTGCAGTTTCTACAATTTCACATTTGGGAACTTTTTTTATAAAGCAAGTACTACCATTTCAGTTTATATAAATTTAGTTTTCCAATGAAAGTGGATATACTGTTTTAATTGCAAATTAGGAATGTAGGTTCCGTTATTTTCGTTTATAAGAATTTCGTTGTTGAAGTTATTCTTGGCAATTTTTTTTAATTAGATGCACATTCTTGGTAATAAAACCATTAAAATGTATGTCATCAAGCTTCAGCAATTCATTGCAACGTGGAAAAAAACCTTTGGTCGTATAGCTGTTTTTAGCTTTCCTTTGTTATACGTTAAATTTATTGGATTTGCTTTTACACTTTTTAATAATTGGAGGCTTAAATTATAATTAATTTTCCAATTTGAGAGAACAAAAGGTTTCTTGTTGTGGATGTCTGTTTCTGTATCGAAACGACCGTTCAAGAGTCATCCCTATTGTGCGTATTGTGTTCGCTTGATTTATATAATCCATAAATAAGAGGGCGAGAACTCAATGATATCTCAGGCTCCGAAAATCCTACCGGCAATTTCAAAGTTTATTTCTGTCAAATGAGTCCGTAATTATAGTTTGCTTCTTTTGTGGTTTTTAACCAACAAAATTATATAATAACCAATAATAGGTATTTATTCAATTTTGCTGTTTAATCAATCTATCGTAAAATGGTATTAAAATGGGATTAAAATTTAGATGCTGGTAATTGAACTGATAAATGCACGTTTATTTGTATTTTTAAATGATACAAATATATACAGTGTGAAAAAGCCGAATGAAAAAAAATCATTATTTCGGTTACTGTACATATTTATAAAAAATCCCGAAACATGTCAAATTTATAGCTATTAACATACCGAGAAATGTTATGACATTTATTACAGCCGTAGATATCAGGTTGAAATCCGAGTTCGAAGAGCGAGGATTTTAAGACATCAAACACTGTAATGTGTCATAACATCAAGGTTTGTTCAATAGTTTATCGGTTTCAGGCAACCTTCTCCGCATTTTGATTATTATGGCTTTAATCTGAAAATTAATAAATCAAAAATTAATTCGCAGCTTTTTCCGTAAAACTTACAGTTGTCATGCAAGTTGGTCTTCTTGTATTGTATTTACATTACCGAGTTGTCATTTTTACATTACCTATATGCCATTTTTAGATTTTACATTCCCAATACAATTATAAGGTACAGTACAAACCGGCTTTTGTGAGTGTTAAAAGCCTTCTTACAGCCTGAAACCAATAAAAATATAAATTGACATTCTTCATTTTTAACATGACAATGTGATCCCTACCGTCATCCTCCTTCGAATGACAGGTACAACCAGCATAGGATTCTATATAGTTTAAAAATCTTTTCATTCTCTATTCAAAATTATTATTGTTTTTAAGTTTATTGCAAAAAAATAAGATACAATAAAATAAATAATCGATGTGATTACCGAAATACACTTAAAAACTAAAATGTAATAAAATGTAAAAACAAAAACAAACTATAAATATCAATGAAGTAGATGTTCTCAAGCCTGCTGTAAGTTCACAAGAGATTGTACAATGGCTATTTGTATGTTATTGTACAATCTCTGCGAACTTACAGCAGGCGATTCAAGATTGTTGATTTTATCAACACTTAGTTGGCTATAATAATCGAAGAATTGACTTATGTATAACTTCTTGCAAATCTGTTGACAAAGTTGCTTTAATACAGTAATTTGCTGAGCATCGAGTGGTAAACGAACTTTAAAAGCGAATTAACTACTTTGACGTAATGCAAATGACGACAATTGTATTTGTGCTTGTGACTGCTGGTTCCTTATTTTGGCTATTAGAACTTACAATACTGTATGTATGTATTTTTTTATGCGCATCACCTACTAATATTGTTTTACATTTTACGATAATGGTAAATGAAATATAGTACAGTGCAATTTCGGCAAGAACCAAACACGAGGTGAGATAAAACTCTTGCCAGAGCAGAAAATACTTTTATCAACAAAAAAAATAAAAATTAAATTCTTAAAAAAAACATTCTGCATGAAAACATAAATAAAATTGAGGAGCAATCTTGAGAAAGATGAAAATACAGGGTGGCCTATTAGTGCGAGGAAGGTGGATATCTCGAAAAATATTGGGGTTAGAAAAAAACTTTTGCAATTAATGTTGTGCAAATCAATGAGCTGCACGTGTTAAAATTATTTTCGTTTATACCGAGTGTTCCATATAAGTGCGACGTACCAAAGTTATGTTTTTTTTTTAAATAGAACCACCCATTTTTTATTAAAAATTTGGATTTCTTGAGAAATTCTAATGTGACTTTATGCATTATACATAGTACCTAAAATAGAAGGTTTTTGCATTATTTTACTTTTTCCACAAAAATTAACTTTTCGAAAAAATAAATAACTCAGTTATCCTGAAATTTATCCAACTGCGATTTTGCAGCTTAAATATGCATTACGTGTGCTAACTACAGCTGGTTGTTCACCTTTATAACCTCACTTGGTTTTGAGTAATCAGTTATTTAAATTCCCTAAATTCATGGATAACTTAATTTTTTCAAATGGCACTACCTAATTTTTTATGTTCCGTTGAACGAATCCCATAAGTTTTTAATGATAAGATTTGCACAACTTTCATTGCAAACGTTTTTTTCTAACCTCAATATTTTCCGATATATTCACCTTCCTCGCGCTAATGGGTCACCCTGTATATTAAGCAAATGTATATGCAAGCTTAACATAACTGCAACCAGTTGCAACAAAATTAAAACATTTTAACATGGTTCAGTTAAATTACAGTTTTACCAGTTCCTGAACAAAATGCGGTTAACAATTTTATCTTTTAGCGCTGAAATGTAGTATATCATCCTATCATTCTCTCAATAAATATCTAGCAGTCATTTTTTAAATATTTTTAATTTTTTCTTTTTCTTTCACAATTTATTTTTGTAATTAATAAACTGTTATAATACAAACATAGTCAGTAGAAATCATAATTTAGACTTACATATTTTGGTTTCACACTTGTGTCGTTCCTTAAATCTACTTTTCAATGAAAAAACATTAGCGGCTTTATGTGAGTCAAGAGCTGTTAAGATGACGAAGCTGTTACGCGCTTGGCGATTATATGTTGGCAAATAACACAAAATAATCAAATTATGTTTTCAAAATGTCCGATGTCTAACACTTAGAATATAATTTGTGTTGAAACCTTGCTGTATTCGACCATAGATGCTATAAAGATAGAAGCGATACACGTTTGTTGTTAGTATCGGAATGATGCAGAGTTCTGTACGAAACCCTTATTTTAATTTTGTAAGAACCTAATACTTCAATTTGTAATTGAATTGCATTAAAAACTTCTAATAACAACAATGAGTGATACATCAACTAATCTAGATTTTAACTGAGCTTTTTTCAGGTGTTAATGCTTTCA
Source organism: Abscondita cerata (assembly GCA_030710515.1). NCBI lineage: Eukaryota > Metazoa > Arthropoda > Insecta > Coleoptera > Lampyridae > Abscondita > Abscondita cerata. The sequence goes on along the minus strand of JALBCR010000382.1, from coordinate 20,896 downwards.
GAATCAATTCAAGCTTAGTAACCGTTGCATAGTCCACTTTCATGTTTGAGTTTAGATAACTCTTCCGGTATAAATATTTTTATTTTAAATTGACAGAATAGAAAACAATAACTTATTACTTTATTTGATATGAACTGCTGTTTCGTCAAATCAAGTAGAAGCCATAATTTTTTAAATATATTTCAATGATTTATTTATTTATTTGTATGGAACGTTATTTTATTATTTTATTGTGATGTAAGTATTATGTATGGTGCCCCAGAAGATCAGTGTAAATCTGTATAGTGTGGTGACGAAATCGTGTATAATTGTGGATCGGATTGTCTTGGCAAAGAATTTGCTTCAAGGTTTATGGAATAACGAAACAGACTCACCCAAATTTCAAGGCTTTAGCTAAATAATGTCTTCGTTCTTGATAAGTTAACTTCGATATAATTAACCATCCATAGATATTCACCATTTGGGTGAAGGACCATTTCCTTCGTGCGATTTATAGGATTGTTGATGTAGATGCATGATTTTGTTATGATTTCTTAATAATACTTTGGCAACCAAACTTAATTTTTATCTTAAGGATCATCAGTACGTTTAGTACTGGGAATTTACATGTAAAATTTCACCCGTAAACCGATTTTGACGTGTCATATGTCAGAATATAGGACGGAATGTCCTCTAACCGCTAACCACCTTCCTTTTTGACAAAAGTCACTTAAATGACCTACAGGTCAACTCAAACAATGATCTTCAAAAAATGATCAATTTAAATTAATTAACAGTTAAAGTGTTTTGTGTTGGACGCAGGAGCTAAACTAAGAAGCATTTTTATTTAGTAATTTTGAGCTATAGAATATTTAGTATGTATATAAACAAGGGAAACCTGTAGGCTACTACGCATCCACCTTACAATTCTTATCACAAATAAAAAAATTATTAAGATTTTTAAGTAATGTTTAAGCAATGCGTGTAACGTACTTTTCTTATCCTTTCACAACTAGATGTAGTTTTTCATGCTCTACAACTAATCCAATTTTCAAAAACTTCTACGGAGGTTTATTTTACCTCCCAATAATTGTCAGTAGGATATGTCCCTACTGTGAAATGCGGAACTCCTCCTTTGTTATTTTTATGGATAAGAAATGTATGTTACACTCATTGATTGAACATTAGTTAAAAATCTTAATATTTTTTTTATTTGTGATAAAAATTGTAAGGTGGATGTGTAGCAGCCTACAGATTTCCCTTGTTTATACGAGTATACAAACTAAATATTCTAAGTATACCTCAAAATCACTAAGTAAAAATGCTTCTTACCTTCAATAGTTTAGCTCTCACGTTCAACACAAAACACTTTAATTGTTATTAAGAACTCTCGAATGTTTCAATATTTTTTGTTTACATGTTTAAATTTGTTGATTTAACAATTTTGCTTGGTTGTCAAACAACATCTGGTCATTTTTAGAAGACCATTGTTTGAGTTGACCTGTATGTCATTTAGGTCACCTTTGTCAAAAAAGGAAGGTTAGCGAATAAAGAACATTCCGTCCTACATTTCGACACATGACACGTCAAAATCAGTTCACGGATGACAGAGTAAACTCAAAAAAAATTGAAAATTTAAATGTAAATTCCCAATACTAAACGTTGTTGACAGTCCATTTTTTCTGTCCCTTACAATATGAATTATTTTATACTTTCCAGATGTGGAGAAAAAATTTCATTACAATCGTCTATTTGAATATTGAAGAAGGGCTATCTTACTTTTGATTTAGTATCAAATTGTGACAAATTCAAGCTATTATTTCTAAAAAGTGGTATTTTTAATTATTATAGTTTGAACTATCAAGTGACCAATAAAAATCAGTGTTGATCACTCAGTAGGTACTTAACAAAACATATTGTGACATAATCCTAATTGTAATAACATGAAGCAATAGAAATAAAAAACGCAATATTTAAGACTAGTAGAAAGGGCTCACACCTTTCCGAGCTGGTAGCATCGTGTTAGCAAATACATATGGTATTCAAGAGTGATATGACAATAAAAGTAATACAAAAATATCAAAAATGAAAAAAAAATTTGAAAAGAAATTAAGAGAAAAATGAAAAAAATATTAAAAAATAAAAAGAAAAAAGTAGAAGAAAAATATTTAGAAAAAAATTAAGAGAAAAAAATTAGAAGGAAAAATTAGGAGAAAAAATGAAGAGAAAAAACTAAAAAAAATGAGGAAAAAAAATGAGGAGAAGAAATGAGGAAAAAAATTAAAGAAAAAAACGAGGAGAAAAATAAAGAGAAAAAATAAAAGAAAAACTGAAGATAAAAAATTAGGAGAAAAAACTAAAAGAAAAAATTAGGAGAAATAATGAAGAGAAAAAAAATGAGGAGAAAATTTGTTATCCACCACGTGCTGGCAGTGCAGGTACCATGACACTAATACCAAAAGACGCGAGTTGTCATGACGAACAACATTGGTTTGAGTCATTAAGCACAAAAATTGAATTGTAAGGTAATTTGCTTCCAAAAACCTGTTTTGGACATGATTGTGGTGGGGTTGGGATATAAAGGGTGCGTCGTACCATGCCCAATTTCTAATCAGCTCTTCCTTGTAGAACACCAGAATTACTGTGAAAAAATCAAAATTCCAGATGCTTCCTGTGAGGCGCTATCGCGCGTACTACCTTGCAGGCTGGCTTGCTTGCTTGTATATAGACATAGGTTTTTCGTATTTTCTGGATCACAGAAATGAGCTATCGAAAAACGGTTTTTACCAAAAGACGTAAAATTCCAAGGCCAATAATCGTACAGCGAGGTATTTTCAGTTGGATGAATGGTTAGGTCAGAAAATGCAAAAAAGTGGTGTTGCCATCTGGACGATTATAAGTTGGTAGCAACTTAATGTGGCTACCAGAATAAAAAGTACTGGAATTTCTTATGGAATACTGTTAGGTTGAATGAATATTCAAAATTTTGAAGAATCTCGACACTTCTATTCTTGTATAAGCATGCAGTGGCGAAAATTTGCGCTTACCGTAGATTTGATAACACCAAAGGAAGCGTGTTTTACATGTCATTAATAAAGAAAAAGTTTAATATCAGCTTCGCCGCGCCAAGCACTTTTAATTAATCCAAGAAAATAATAAATAAATTACTAACTTTTGTGATAGATCATTAGTGACAAATACAGAGGGTGTGCGTAAGACCCGACACATAGCAGAGAACTCTAAAATATGGCTAACTTAACTTACCTTTTTCAAGTTGGATCTTTAGTAAAGAAGACTTCAACGTGGAGTTTTAAATTTAAAAAAAATAAATAGATTATTGTTTCCCTATTGAAACATAATGAACAATTACATATAGTAGCAAGCAATGAATTACCTCGCAAATATGTAAATACACTAAGTGAGCATTAAAATTATGATAATCATAAGCGCTTTATGTGTCACCCATGTGATTGAAAAACTTTGCAATTCTTCTCTGTGTCTCTTTGGTAGTGGCTCTTTGTATTTGAATTGCGTCCAAACTGCCCGAAGCTCTTTGGACTAGACTTAATAGCTTCTCTCTTGACTCTTCTAACGTGTCACAAACTTAGCTTTTCATACGATATCAATCAAGTTCAACGGTGTAAGTTGGGATTGTGGTGGTTGTATACATGACTGCATCAATTGGCAGTAAACTTGTGTGGTGAGTGTGCTGGGGCATGGTCTAACATAGATCAACAATTTTGTTCAGCGTTTTGCAATAAAGTATCAAAAAAATTTCTATTAATGTTTGTTAAAGATTTCACGTTTTGCTCATTTAAATTTTCATCCTTTATTAATTTATTTCATAAATTGGTCTATTGTGTCAACAACCCAAAAAATATTAAAACCAAATTTGATCTGAAAGAGACGATTTTCTCTTACCCAGTATTAAAGGTTTTTTTGATTCACGTTTCCTTGAACCTGAAATAGTTCGTTCAAATAACTTTTGCCAAAAACGTTTCAACAACATACGCTCACAGTTCGCTGTCTTCTAAAGTCATCTCCTTATCTAAAACTGCATAATACTATATCTGAGGCAGAATGCTGTTTTATTGTTGCATGCACTGTTGTAAGCTTCGTGGACAAGCAGTAAAATAAGCGAAAACGATTAGAACGGTTTCTTTATTTTCGATTACTGGTTTTCTTCTGGTAAACATACGGTTTCAATTCTCTTGAAACGCACTCTCAAACTGCTTAATTTACTATTATCCATTGATAGTAGATGTAGGTATCTTTCATTAAATAACCTTCAGGTTTGATTGACAATTTTATTTTAGCTTTAAACATTCATCATTTTCAATTTATATTTTGCGCACCCTGTAAGTTACAGAATACATAAGACTTGGTGACTCCAATATTGTTGTAATGATATCTTTAAACTTATTTGTAAAAAGGTTACCTAGATACATTTTAATTTAATTAAATTAAAAATTAAAATTTTTAAATTTTCAATAATTTTGGTAAACGTCGACTTATATACAGGTCACTCTTTTTACAGAACTAGAGCCACTATGGTTTCCAATTCGGGTGGAAATATTTTAGCACTAAAGCTTGTAAAAGAGAGGAAGAGCATCGACATTGCGATGAGTTATGTCGATGATTCGGTCAATAAAAAAATCGAAATGTCTAACAAATTATTTAGCAAGAGGAGAGTATACATGTATTGCCGTCTTCGAGTTCAACAGTTTTTGATTTAACAGATGGTTCATCATCATCAGTATCAACTCTTTCATTATCCAAAATCTGTGTTATGTTACTGGAAATAACAGTTGTACTATGATTTTCAACATATGTGACGATAAAAGGAAATTTTCTAACGTACATAATGCTACTAACTTGTAAAACTTCCAACATTTCAAATTGCTAGCTTGAGAAATACTCTTAAAATTTAAAAGCACGTTTTACGCGTACATCACCGCCTTTTTTTGCTTAGAAGGGCTACTCTATGTACTCTATATTTGGATGTGTTTTAATTCAACCTGTCAGTTCCTTCCATTGACACACCTGTCCAATGAAATGCATAGTCCAAACCAAACCATTATACTCATTTTGCTAGTCCATTCCTGTAAATAAATTATGAAAATGTTTTTGAAATGAATCGGGGGTTTCTCTGGGTTTTTTATAATGGATATGTTGGTCAATTTTTAATGGTGATAAAATTACCTTTGGTTTTAGTATAATTTAACTGTTTTTTGCATCTATTGTAGACTCAAATAGCATAAAATTTATTAAAAAGTGTGTTTAGTTCCGTAAAGTACAAATACATTTAATACATACTTAACTACAATTTTATACTTTTACATGTTTTGTGAACATCTCTACTAATGTTTCTTCTTAGATTGGTGCCTTGGACAGATGGTTCATCAAGGCACCAATCTATGAAAAGAGCATTTAGTAGTCACATTTTATATCTAAAGTGTAGCCGCTTCTAGCTAATAAAATTGCTTACTGCTATAAGGACAAAAGAAAAATTACAATTAAAAAATTCGAACCCTGACTACAATCTTTAAACAATTAATTTTTTTCTGTACTTATTTTCACCCAAAGATTGTACAATTTGCTCAATAAACTATTGTTATTCATATGCAACTGCATAATATTTTTTTAAATTGAATCGTCGTCCGTTGATTCACGCTCAGACTCACAATTGGATTCCAAGAGGGTAAATTTTTGACACGCTTTTGAGATTTCGTGGTATTCAGTAATTTTTCCTTTTTTTAGGAATAAATCTTTTTAATATGTCTAGGCCAATTTGACCTTTATCTTCGTTCAACATCCAAGCAAAGATAGATTTTTAAATTTTTTTTCATTAGCTATTTCAAATATGAACTGTTTGAAGAAAGGTCAACGTTCTTATTTGAGTATTCTTTAAATTTAAAGTCGGATTCAAATATTTCTTCATTGCTACAAAAAGTATTATTTACTTTTAACATTCTTCTCAACGTAAGTAAATCCTCAGACTCATTGGTTTCTGGTTTAAAATTTACAGTATTTTTTTCATCACATACTTCTACATTTATTTCAGTCCTGGTTATAGTCTCATTATCGTCCTTTATCACATGGAAATCCAAGCGCTACTGCAGCTTGGGTCACATTTGTTTGTGTCTCTTCATTAATGTCGTTTATGTTTAAAGACAAATCGTCAGATATAAATGTTTTTTCCGCTCTTTTGACTTCTCGTAGAAATATAAATTCATGTTTCAAATCATTACAAATCTGATTGTATCCGATTCGATAGATAAACATTCTTTAATGCTAAAATTTATCACTGCTGAATAAGTTGACGTCAGACAACGAGCAGCTCTTAATAGCTGTTCCCATGTTGAATAATAATTTCAGTCATGGTGGACACATTTATCATTTGTTTTTTTAATTCTTAAAAAAATTTTGTATGAGGTCCATATATTTTCGATACCCACTAACGATTTGGAATTTTTGAGGATTTTTAGCAAGTTCGTTTCTAGCAAAATTTTCTATTGCATCGTTGTCTATATTAGTTATTGACTCTTTTATTTATGTCATTCGTATCCAGCAATAAGCTCGTTAGGCATACTGAGATTTTAATATTGATATATTCCTCGATGGTCCGAAAACATTCGTAATTGAAGTCATCCATATTTAGTCAAAATGAAATTTAAATCAAAATTAAAAATGGATGTTTGGAGATATGTAGTATGCAATTCCAAAAACACTCAACAGATTGCACCACAAAAAATATAAGTACCTAGGTCTCCTAGGTTGTTCCAAATTTGCTGAATTCCTGGTCAGCAATTGGTAGAAGTTGTTAAGAGAAGCAAGAATTTAGCAAAAAAATCTTCTTTTCCCAAAAATTATAAGTCATTTAAAATGGAAAATTTTGTTTATTTTTTTGACATTTTAGGATACGTTCGTCAAATCAGTGAGATGGCATTTGGTTAACAAAATGAATTGAGAAAAAAAATTTAAATAAGTATTACATTAAGCTTTCCAATAAATAGGTAGAGAAAAAAAATTCTCTATTTTTGCTTGCCTCAATCAGTTCTATCAATTTCCGAACAGGAATTCCCTGAATTTTGGGATATCCTCTATATACAAACGTGTTACTAATTATTGAGGTCATTAATTATTAATCGTAAAACTTGAAAAGACATCGGAAACTTTCATTTGAAATACCAAGTAAGGGATGTTCATGGGTTTTTATGAAAAAAATTTTGCATCACAGAATACCAACCAGAATAACGCCGTTATTTCTTTGCAACGCAACAGACCAATTTTTGTTCGACAGTCATAAACTTTGAGGGCATGATTATTAGTCACAGTAGCGTTGATGTCAAGAATCTTGAATGGGGAAAAGAGGGCATTTTTCACAAGGTGGATAATATATAATATGCGTATAATTAGTGGAACCATTAAATCTACTCCGCTCGATTCGCTTCCTGTTCTTTGTAATATTACTACATCAAACATTTGATGAAAAGCAGCGTTAAAACGAAAATGGGATAAATCCCAACTTAACAAAAAGTTACCAATTTGGAATTACATTAACAACCCTCCTGCTAAAAGACTTAAATCTCGAAGTCTTATATGGTTGCAAGACTACTTAACTACGGCCTTTTCTGAAGTTGAACAGTAAAAAAATTATGGTTTGGAGTTGATGTTTTCAATAAACATCTCATTGATGATCCAACAATAGAAGTCCCGAGCTTTGACCACAAAAGAAAAATTTGGTGAAAAGTAAATCGCATAAGAACAGGCCATTCAAAATGCAACTCTATGTTGTTCAAATGGGGTGCCATTTTTAATTCAAATTGTGACTGTAGAAACGAACCAGAGACCGTTACACATATTGTAGAAGATTGTCAATTAACGAAGTTTAAAGGAGGGTTTCCAAACATTCATAATGTAACGGATGAAGCAATATCATGGCTTACGAATCTGAAGGACATCTGACAGCAATATTTTGTATTCTTGTCTTGATTATTTGTTTTTCTATTATTTTGTTTTGCTATTTCTTTAACCTACTATTTTTTTCGTCATTGTCGTTACTGGCGCTTGGACCGGTCCATTATATGTCGTCTATGTCGTCATGCAATAGCTGTGCTGTCATTTGAAAGATCTTTTAAATTTACATTTTCTCATTTCTACATATCCAATATGGAATTTTTGTTTATTTGGTTTTTTTTTAAACTAATGGCATGGTTTCAAAATAAACTACACAAAATGAGGGCGACCAATCTATTTTTCTCACTTTCAATATAACACAAGGGGGTTCTGTGGGGGATTATTGGTTGTCAAAAAATATGTGTCTATCAGCAATTTTATACGACTGGCCTTGTCGTTCGGCAGACAACCGTGATTCCCCAAAAAGCGATAATGTCATGATAGTCAGAAGCCTCTTATGTGGGTTAAATAAATTGCCGGGTGATTCGCGAATGTTAAAGGCAACACATTTTATGAATAAAATATTTTTAAAAGAGGAAAGACCATATTCGTTTTATTAGTGCCGGATTGACCGTCTGGATAAATTTTAACCTCACTTTTTTTAACAACTGCCATAACAGTACTTATCTTTTGGTTTTATAAGGTTGTCGATAGGCCTTTGTAAGATACAATTCACTTCCATTAACCTGATAATACTATTTTCTTTTGTAATTAAGTAGTACCCAAGCGCTCCAATTATAAAAAAGTACGTACAGCGCATGCGTATTTTGTTATGACGTAAAATTCCAACTACAATGCCTTAAACAATTCCGTAAAATGCCATTTAATGCAAAAAATGCCACTAAATTTGCTCGTAATGCCATGCAATGCCAAAGGCTTGTACACCAAATGCCATCAGCGAGTTACCCCTCGGTTTCGACTTAGAGATGTATTTCACTTTCGTATTAAAAAAAGAAATATTTTAAAATATATTTGACAGACATAATTTAAATATGAAATATTGCAATGAATACTTTTGTACAGCATTCTTGATTAAGCAGATCCGATGACAAAAGAAGTAAATTAGGCCTTCATGTAGAGGAATTAGTCCTAATATTTGTTCTCAACCGACCCTGTAAATTAAAATGCAATAAATTTGTTAGATTTAAGAATACTTACCAAAAAATAGGGAAACCCTGCCGTTTAGATAAAATGTTGTTAAGATTGTCATTTAGGGCAAGCTGATATCATTTGTTTATAGTCATTAAGATGTAATTGCTATGATAGCTAGGTAAAATCGTAGTCCTGCTTATGAGCACCAATGTCAGACAAGTTAGGTCCAAGATTGAAGGATGTTTCGATGACCTGAAATTGTGTAAAAATAAATTATGTGAGCATGAACAAAACATGTACATTAGGTGTATTTTGAGCCAAGGAATCTGTGTCTAAGCTTAAAAGGATTTAATATAACTTAACCTCAAAATTAGAGGTTAAGGGAAAGTGCAAATTGTGAAATTATGTGACATGATTGGGTATAAGTGCCGCATATCATTGTTATCAGAAGAGGAAAAGGCGTCGTATGAGCCGGAGTATGATAAGGAAGATTAAAATAAAATTATAATTAGTTGCAGAAAAGCCCGATAGAGGGGGGGAAAAATTTTAAAAAGACGCGCAAATTGATAAAGGATCCAAACAGGCCATGCCTAGATTATAAATAAGAATACCGTCAATTTGATCGTCCCTTCTTCGAATAGTCTTGGGTGTGAGTGCACGCAAAGGCAGCGCCGAATTTTATAAAAAATAGTTAGTGCTTCGAAGTAACATTCCGAAGTTGACGAGAATTAAGCTGAAGTTGAAGTCGTTGCAGTTCCCCTGATGTGCAGTTCCAGGGATGAGAGAGGAGAAATCGAAGTACGAGAAGTAAAAAAAAAAAGATATAAACTTACCAAAGTAGCGAGAGTAGTTAGCACGTGGTGCAGCGATAATTTCACCAGCCCGTGAGGAAGCCTGGAGAACAATAGAGACATCGTCATAGTCGGCAACGTAGCTGCAAAAGAATTGCGACAACAAGTACGAGAGACTGAGCAGATCAACGAACATACCTGAGTTATCCTAGCAAGGTCAGATCAAATTTGTAATTAGCTTTAAGGCCCTAAATGCGTTGTGTTTTGTTAAATAATATCCATTAGATGTAAGTTCATTGCGCCGTTGTTTACATCACTGGGGACGCGCGAAAACTGATTTTTGCGTACTACATTACTAGATAGAAAGGTGGGGGCGTACCGTTTTTATAAAAACACCGCGAAATAATAACTAATGTTTATGTAAATATTTTGAGTTTCAACTGTAGCGGTGGAGAACAAATTAATAAATATAAAATTGTGTGTTCAGTCAGCTGTTTTATTCTGCCGATCTATGGTAGCAAGGAGGCTGTACACGTTAAATAGACAACAAGATTTAAGAGCTAACCAGGTAAATTGATTAGTGGTGATTTTACTACAAACTAAGATTCAAAATTTCATTGCGACCCAACGTGCATTTCCTTTTTAAACAAATTTTTATTACCCCCATTAATACCCCATCACCCTTAGTTCATAGCAATATATATAAAATAATAATTCTTGCATTTATACCAATACCAATTATACAGGGTGGTCAATTAGTGCGAAGAAAGTGGATATCTAGGAAAGTATTGGGGTTAGAAAAAAACTTTTGCAATGAAAGTTGTGCAAATCAAAGAGCTGCACATGATAAAATTATTTTCGTTTATACCGTGTATTCCAAAGTTATGTTTTTTTTAAATGAAACCACCCAGTTGTAATAATAAAGGGTAGTTTTGTTTAAAAAAACATAACTTTGATATGACTCGAAAATTAGGTGTGAATTAGTTTTTGTAAAGGTAAACAAGAATGTGTGGGAGGATTTGAATTAACTCGTAGATGTCGCCACATGCGCCATATGAATTAGATGAAATCAGCTACAAATTTTTTATCGCTCATTATTTTACAACTTACTTATTTAATTTGGATAGCCCCATCATTTCTGTAGAAAAGTAGAAGTATAGCATCCTGTATCTCAGTAAGGAGCATACTAAGACCCATTATTGGTAATGAAAATATTATGATTTTGGCCTTCTGAACGTAGATTTACAATTTGGCCCATTACTTATTAATCACCCTGTATAAACTAATGATGACTAATGTAAAATTTTAAAGAGTTGAAACTATAGTTATTATAATTAATAAATTATATAATTGGTATTTGTATAATTCCAAGAATTATTATTTTTTATATATATTAAAATAACCAATACAATAGTCTGAATCCTAACGTCATTTTAAATAAATATGAAATGTCAACTAACGCTACTATAGAAAATAAAGTATAATAAAGTTTGTGACTACAACTGTTAGTTTTGCTTTGTTCACAAGGTATACTTATAATTTTATTACCTGTTTGTAACTTAATCTTTATGGTGGCAAAAATAATTTATTTTTATTTTTATTAATTGTTATATTAAATGCAAAACAATCCTTTTTATGTATACATAGCTGATGCACGCTAATTCATATCGAGTGAATATTTATGCTACGTAAATATGTACATGTAATTGGAATTTTATGGTGCATATTATCCTAGCACTCTATAACCAAAGAAGGAGGCAAGTTAAAGACGGTCGATAATGTTTTGCATTGTTTGAAGAGCATAAAATAAACCTACATAATGTTCTACGCTCAAAGTGCACTATATTATCTTAGTCAAACAAAACATTTGTCAATATGTTAGATAAAATGTCTTCAACACTAAAATAACAAAAACAAGTTACATTACACAGCTTCTTCCATTGGTGCACTTGTAAACATACACGCATACAAATTTTGGGGTTCTGTGTGAACACTTGTAACTCAATTTACTTAAAGTAAATATTTATGGGGAAGATACATTTAAACACAAGCAAATACAATTCAGCGCCCATACAATCAACAAAGTATAGTGTTTCCTTACTTTGTAAAAATAAATCTCAAATTGCGTTTAATAGTTAATTAATACAAAGTAAGATTAGTACTTAATCATGTAAATTTACAAAATTAAAAATCAATTGTTAAAGGCATTAATAAAGATAACGTTAAAATTGTGAACTAGAAAGAATGTTGGTTTTATTGGCAATCAAATAAACTTCTTATAGTTGCGAAGCTGTTGAGCAAGTGATTTGCGAGCTTATTTGCTTCTTAAATTAAAAGTTTTTTAACGTTTAGAAAACGCATTTGCTTTGTTGAAGAAAGATATATTTGCCTATTTTAATCTTTTTATACGAATCAGAATACGCGTTATAGTGCGGTTATTTCTGGCTTAATGGCGTGCTTAACATTTTCATTTGTCATTTACATAAATACTAACCAGAAATTAAATTTATAGCTATATAGAAACAAAAATTTAACTTAATAAACTTGAACGTAATGGGAGACGTTATTTCTCTATAAGTTTATTGTTTTTAATTATGAACACGGTAAAAACGTTGTTAATTATTTATTTTTAAGGTTTAATAACATTTTAGAATAATTAATGAAAATTATTACTACTTATCTTTTTTTCATTATTTGTGTTATGTAAGAATGCAACGGTTCGCTCATAAAAGTCTTTTTGTAATGTTCTAGACAAATTTAATCTATTAATTCTTTTTTTTTGTTTTAGTTAAACATCGAAAATTGTGTGTGTTTTTTACGATCAGTTAGATTTATGCAGGAGGTGCATACATTTTTTCTATAGCCGAGAAAGTGAAAATTATGATAAAAAAAAGCGGAAAAATTTTTACTACGGTGCTAAGGAAAAATACGTAATTGTTATATTTGTTCGTTAAATAATTTTGTCGGCGTTCCATATCATTTCATAAAAGTGTTGTTTAATTATATTTGAATATATTTTGAAAAATACTGTTGTCGTGCGCGAAATGAATTGTGTTCTATGGCACGAAATACTTTGGGAACGTTTCATTTTTCAAACGCATAGTGTGTAGCTGTAGAAAAAAATAGTAAATTACATAACCAGAGTAGTAAAAAGCATATTAAGTACGAGTGAGAAAGTTACATCGGAGCGACGAAGGACCGAGTAATGTATTTCAACGAGTACGTAATTGGTTTACTACTCGAGACATGTACTATACTTTTTCTACGACATCACAATTTGAATTATCTGTTGTTTAAATTACAAAATAGATTTATAAGAATGTTTTTGCCCTTCTTTCAATAAATTGAGTAAATAAAACACGAAAATATGAAGTAAAAAAATGCCGGCACAGTCACCTGAGCAACTGAGCCAGCGGCCTTTGCTTTTTACTTTATAATGATCGGAAAAGTTTGATGAAATAATTGATTTGACGTTAGAATTATTTATTGTGGCGTGTTATTGTGTTCAACATCAGTAATGAAAGGTCTATCCGAAAGCGATTAGGACGAAGATACTTTGAGAACGCCTCCTAAAATTACGAAACAGGCGCAAACCACGTCCAAAAATGTTTTACCTGAAAAGTGAAAATGTTATGAGACTACCTACCAAAAGTTCATGACCTGGCCATAAAAAAAACAATATACAATCCTTTTCCGAAAATATTCTTTTGGCCTATTTTGGAAAGTTAGGGAAGCAATTTAAATCTTCGTCACTTTGGCAAATCAAACTAGCGGGACTTTAGTTTCAATTTGAGGTTTCGACTATCTATTCTTTGTTTCCATGACGAGGACCTGTAATCTAGTTTAGATTAGATAGGGGACACTAAGAGGATTCTAAAAACATATATTGTGAAGGTCTCCCATCCTTTATAACTAAGCGTGTTTTATTAATTATGTGAAGAGAAGTGGACAGGGTTGATAAAAACCAATGTAAGGACAGAAGTAGGTATAAGATATATGATAATAACAATATATGGAAAGATATGGAAACAATAACAAGATAAATAGAAAAGGCGGTTAGTGAAAATGAATACAAAAGCTAACAATAGAGAGAGATTTAAATTGCAAGAATTTGGTGGAGGGAAATGATGATAAATCGAAGATTAAGAATGAGGAGATCTTTGGACAAAAAAATAAATGGTCAAGAAAATGAAATTGCTAGAATTGTGTAAAGAAAGAAAATGGACAATAATGAACGGCAACATAGAGGAAGGTGAAAAGGGAGAGTTTACGTTTATAGGAGAAATGGGAAAATCGGTAATAGACTACGGTAATAGTGACAGAAAAAGGCTTAAAAGACGTAGAAAGTTTTAAGATGGGAGAGGAAGAGGAAGCGGATCACCAACCGCTGGAATTAACTTTGGTGGAAAAGATAAAGAAGATGAAGACGAGAACAGAGAGGAATGGGTGGAGCAGAAAATATGGACAAACAATAGTATGGAAAGGTATAGGAAAAATGAAAATAGTAGAAGAAGAACAAGAAACAACGAATGGAATAGATGAGGAGATAAAAATATAGATACAAAAAATGGAAGAAGCGACTCAAATAAAAAGATTTAGGAAAGAAACAAGGAAAATGGGACAAAAAAATAAATGATGGAATGGAAACTGCCAAAGAGCGAATAGAGAAATGAGAAGAGGGAGAAGAAGGTGGAAAAACGGAAAAATGGATATAGATGAATGCAGAAGCAAAAGAAAAGAGTTTAGAGAAATGTGTAAAACCAGAAAGAAAGCATACAAGAAAAATTGGAAACAAAGGTCATCGAAATAAAAACGAAGGGCAAGCTTGGGAGTTTAAAAAACGAAAAGACAAAGAAGGATAGAAATAAAAATAAATAAAAGAAATAAGAGGAACACTGTAAAGTTTGCTACGAGAACCGGACGAAAACATAAAAAAAATTAAAAGAAAGAGGAGAAGCAGAGGAAGGAATTGAAAAACTGGAATTAGAAGAAGCGATAGAAAATCTAAAAATGGGTAAAGCGGTAGGTTCGGACGGGACACAGAGGGAGCAATGGAGATTTACAGGAGAGAGGATGAGGGAGAGAATGAGGAAAACATATGAAAGGATATGGAAAAGGAGAAGGACTACCTCAACAATGGAGGAAGATAATATTATGTCCAATTTACAAAAGAGAGGATACAAAGGAAATTAAAAACTACAGAGGAATAAGCTTAACAAACGTAGGATACAAAGTATATAGTGAGATTCTAAGAAGAAAGCTAGAAAGGGAAGTAGAAGAAAAAAAATTAATTCCGGATTGGCAGATGGGTTTTAGAAGAGGAAGAGGTACTATTGATTGTATACAGGGTGTCTCCCTATTAAATGCCCAAGATTTTATTAGGTTATACTGTAGGTCGAGACAAACAATTTTATTATAGTATAATGAATAGTTCCATCTTGCTTGGTTGTCTGTCTATCTGTCTGTATGTGATTTTTAGAAAATGGTTGAAGACATGAAATTCAAACTTCGTAGGTGTTTTGGTCGTACTAGTGTCAGTAAAAAATAAATTTTGAATTAATACCATTATCCGTGGTAAAATGGAAGCTATTTGAAGTTTTTAATGTTAAATAACTTTTAAACCAGTGTTTTTTTTATTGTTTGTTTAGAACAGGGCTATCTTTTCTTGTATTTATAATTTTTCAATAAAACCACTGGTTTAAAAGTTATTTAAATGTAAAATCTTCAAATAGCCGCCATTTTGCCACGGGTAATGGTATTATTTTAAAGTTTTTATTTTTTACTAACACTGGTACAACCAATACACCTGCAAAGTTTGAGTTTTATGACTTCAACTATTACGGAGACGAACAAACGAAGCAAGATAGGACTATCCATAATATAATAAAATTGTTTGTCCCGACCTACAGTATAACATGATAAAATCTTAGGCATTTATTACGGGACACTCTGTAGATGTACTAAAACACTTAATTAATAAACAGTTGGAAAAGAAACAAGAAAAAATGTTGGCTATTTCTTTGGATCTGAGGGCTGCGTTTGACAAGGTAGAAAGAAGGTTGTTGTGGGAGAGGATGAGAAAAAAAGGAATCACTGATGATATAATAAATGCGGCGGAGGAAATTTATGAGGACACGAGTTGCAGAACCAGAGTGGGAGGGAGAATGGGGAACAAATTTAAGACGGGAAGAGGACGGAAACAAATGTCCATTAAGTCCGTGTTTATTTTCTTTATATATTGGGGATCTAAAAGAGGAATTGGAAAGAAACCAAGTGGGAGGAAGAATAGTAGGAAGAAGAAAAGTAGGGTATTGGGGTATAGTTGTAATAACGACATAGTTGTAATATCAAAAGTGAAAAAGATATGAAAGGGTAATAAAAACTTTAATGAAATATTTAAAAGAGAAAAGTTAGAGGCAAACGTAAACAAAACAAAAATCATGGAATTTAAAAAGGAAGAAAGGGAGAAAAAGAAAGTATCATGGCATTGGGGAGGAAGAAATAGAGATTGTGGACAAATACAAGTATTTAGGATACGTCCTAAAATACGATAATAAGGATTGTGAACAAATAAGAGTATTGGAAAGAAAAGAAAATATGATAATTGGACAAGTGTGGGGAATATGGGAAAGAATATTCGGCAAAGATTTTGAAAAAAGACGGTGGTTATTCGAGAGGATAGTCAAAGCAGTGATAATGTACGATGCAGAGGTTTGAGGATGGAAGGAATGGGTGGAAATAGAAGGTATACAAGAGAAGTACTGAAGTGGATGTTGGGATTAGAAAGGAAACACCAGAGTACATAGTACAAGAGGAAGCAAAATAGAAAAAATAAGAACCGAAACGGGAAGAAGAGCGGTGAGGTATAAAAAAAAGATGGAGAGGAGGAAAAATATTGAAATATTAATCGAATGTTGGAAAGAGATAGAATTTCAAAAATAAAATATGTTGAAAGAGATAGAAGATTATTCTATGAAAGGGGAGGTTATGCGAGAGAGGAGATAAAAAGACTGAGGAGCGACGGAAAAAGTATGGAAGCAGAGTTAGTGAGAAAAGATCAAGATACCCAAATTCAAGAGAGTAAGATTGAGAATAAAAGAAGGAAATATAATGAAAAAGTATTGCGAGATTATTACAGAAGGGATACCACGTTATATAATAGGAAAGGAAGGATTGAAAGAGAAAAGAGCGATTGCAAGATTTAGAGTGGGAAATGAAGAAAGAGAAAATAAATATTGGTGAAAGGACGAGGATAGATTGTGCAGGCTGTACGGAGATGGGTGGGAGAACTTGGAACACATGAAAGAAGGATGCAATGAATGAAAGGAAGAGATAGGAAAATATTGTTAGGGGATAATGGGGAAGGGATCGAATTGATGAAGAAAGTAATAAAGAGAAGACAATAGATGGAAAAACAAAAAACAAAATTAATTAAGTTTGAAGCCAATAAGTTATTGTAATTTTATAATTATATTTTTTTTTATTTTTTTCTAATTTTGTTATTGTAATTATTGAATAATGTTTAAGTATTACCGAATTCTTTTTTTTTTATGTAAATAACAAAATAAACATCTAATCTAATCTAATCTAATCTATTAATTCTGTTTCTTTTTTTATTTGCCCATAACTCACTAACTACACTGTGAATTTTCTTCTCCTGTAAAGTATCCAATAGCCTATAAACATTAATGCTAATGCAGGGACGGACTTAAAAAAATCAAAAATTTTGTTTACTTAAAAAAGACAAAATTTTGAAAAACTATTTATATATTTGAAAATAATTAGAGACAAACTTAAATGTTTTGGTAATACATCTGTTTAAAATTCAATTAAAATAAATTTTATTTCAGAATTCATGAATTTTTATTTTAAAATAATGAAGTTTGTCATTTTTGGGTTTTCCTTTAGTTTATCGTTTAAAGTCTAAATGCAAAATTAATCGCCAGAGCAATATTTGGGATAAAATACGTATTTCAATATACAGGGTGTTTCTGAAAGGTGTGTACATGGCTTTACCAAAGGTTCTCTGGCTGAAAATAGACCGTTTGACACCAATTAACTAAGGGTGCACCATAAGGGCGCCAGAGGGCGTCAAACTTTCCAAAAAAATATTGTATATTGGGGATAACTCGAGAACGGTTTGACGGATTTTGCTCCGTTTTCGTATGCTGGTTTACTTCTTCCAAAGACGTTTTTCTGTGTAATGTGGACAAATTTCTGATGCCAGGAAAAGTTACTTCCGTACGGGCACTATCAAATAAATGATAATATTTTAACAACCGTCAACGATACGAAACCAAAATAAATCTGACAAATAAAACAAACAATTTAAAAACTTTAGTGAGCAATATATTCAATGCTGAAATCTTGTTTAAAAATTTATGAAAATTTAGATATTTTTAAATACACAAAATTAATAACATATTTGAAAGCAAAAACTAAAAACCATAAACAAAAAAAGTTAAAATTTTTAGAAGATGAACAAATGATTTTAAGAACTGCTTGCGATGATCATTCTCTTCTTATGAAAGTAAGTACACATTTCTTTTACGATTACAAATTTTAATCAACTATCAATAATTACAGACGGCTTTAATAATAGGTGTTAGTGGTGCATGCCGCAGAAATGAGCTATGCAATTTAAAGCTTGAATGACGCATCTAGAAACTTTGACAAGTTTTAAACCTATATTTTTAATCTGAAGTGCATCCCTAGATTTCGTTTCAATAATACATCATTTAAATATTATTGCCAACTTATCGCAAAAGGAAAAGAAATATTTTTGTCAATTTCTAAAAGACGGAAAATTGAGTTACACATTAGACGTTTTAAGCAACAGGAAATGAATAATTTTAACCGCATCGGTTCGGTAAATCGAAAATACTTCGACTGATAGTAATAGTGCATTTACAGTGGGCGAAGTCAAAACATTATTTATATTAACCACTAATCTAATTTGATTTATTTATTTATTCGTATGGTACATTTTGATGGTTCTATTGTGATGTAACTGTTATGTATGGAGCCCCAGCAGATCAGTATAAACCTGTATAGTGTGGTGACGAAACCGTGTGCAATTGGTTTGTCTTGCCAAAGCATTTGCTTTAAGGTTTAAGAAAACCACTAAAACCTAAACATGCCAACCCTTACCCACCTTAGTATTTATATGTAATAATATTAATTAAGTGTGTAAACATTATAGAAGGTAAAAAAAACATAAAATATAACCGCACAGCCATTGCATGACGACATACAATGGACCGGTGGAGGTGCCAATCACGGCCATGACAAAAAAAAATAGTGAGTTAAAGAAATAGCAAACAAAATAATGAAAAAACAGATAATTAGGACAGAGAATACAAAATTTGCTTCAAATGTTCTTCAGATTAGTAAGTCATAATACAGCTTTATTATTTTCGTATTTATTAATAAAAATCATTTCTGAAATTAGTCATTTCCGATAATTACATTCTACGTCTAAGATAATAGGGTTGTCAAAATCAAAATTGTGGTTATTTTCTTTATGATTTTTTTATGACAACCCTATAATCTTAGACGTAGAATGTAATTATCGGAAAAGACTAATTACAGAAATGATTTTATTAATAAATACGAAAATAATCTCAATTATAAAACAGACACTCAAAACTTGGGTTCGATATATAAAGGACTAATCAAAGAAATTAATTAACTCAACTAATCCTAACTTAAAACTACCACTAAAACTACCCACCATCAATTAACAAGTAATAACCACAAACTAAACTAAGAATCTACCCACCACCAAATAACATACAACTTACTAACCAATTTAAACCAATATTTTAACAACAAAACCAATTAATCAGCATCCTTATATAAGAAGACCTTAAAAATTAAAGGTGAATAGTGGGTTTTCTCTTTCTTTATCTTATCTGAAATGTTATCATACAAATTACACTCCATTTTGTTCATACGATCACCATTCTCGTTCACGACTGTTAACTTTACACATCTAAAATTAAATTCATAAACATAAATTACGATATAAATTAATTAATACATACCATCTCGTTAAGAAAGTGATGCCAAAGAGTTGTTTCTATTTTTCCATCGAAATATTACGTGTCATTTAAATCCCAGAGCGATTTGATTTAGCACGTCAGTCGACTATTTTTTTAAATTATTTTGTAATGTATGTATATAATTGTAATTCTAAATTATTTAACGCTTGGTTAGTCATACCCATTTGCAATTAATGTTTTTAATAAACTAGTGGCCCGAAGAAGCTCCCACACTATATGGAAGCGAAACAATGCCAAAAACTGGAAATATATCACTCATTCCAATTCTGTATGTCCTCCAATTTACATAAGGGTCCAGAAGACACCGCTACTTCTTGGCATAAAATACATATCAGATAAAAACGAGAGGAAGAATAATAAATAGAGATTATCATATTTTTGTTGCGCCCTGTAAACGGCGAGTAACTGAACTATTGATGACATTTTAATAAAATTCAGTTAGAACCATACAACTTTCATGTACAACTTTTTTTTTCCACAAGCAATAATAAGGATAATAAGGGGTGGGTAATTTATAGTGAATAACCCTGTACACTCAATGAAATTTAAAACTTGACACCACAATTTCTGTAAACAAAAGTTTGCACATTGTGAAGCGGGTTTAAGGGTATCATTTACAATTCTAACAGCAGGTAGTCTCAGCAGGGGTTATCTTATAGAAGGACTGTAGAATGAATCATTACACTAAGCACGTTTTTAGAAAATAGGTAATTTACGTTGCTTACTTAATTTTTTCTTTAAAGAATATATTTGAAGGTATCGCTAATTAAACACCATAGCTCGATTAATTATCGAATAAAATTTTGTTTAGGAAATGTTTACAAAATAAAATTAGAAATAATTTTGATTTAAAAAACGTCTACAAGCAATAACTTTTAAATTAAATCAAAAAACTAAACATGGTTATTTGGGTTGACTGATTATTACTTATTTTTAAATAAATCTAACCTACTAATTATTGTAAGTTATTAAAAAAATCATTAAACTAGTTAAATACGTAACCGAACGTAG